>JAULAV010005135.1:0-246184 GCA_030789695.1 Scilla litardierei | reverse complement strand
CTTTGCACCCGAACACCCTCAAGTGAGAATAGGAAAAATAGCGGAATATAACAATATCTCAAACACAAACAAATTGAAAATGCAAGAACAAAAGGTAGAAGGATGACATCGGATATAACGTGGTTCGGCAATGAGCCTACATCCACGGGGAGCAACAACAAGAACTTCCACTAACGTCAATAATGGATACAAGAGAGCACACTACTTCAAGAACACCACTTGAATGAAACACTCTCTCACTCTTGTTTGCTTCCTACACACTACAACACTCTCAACTTGGAGTGGACACTCTTCACTCAACTTGGAGAAGATGATACTTGGATGGAATGAGGTGCCTTTGGAATGAGCAAATGACCTCTCCTTATATAGGCCTAAGGAGGAACCCTTCGCATGCCTTCATCAATGCTCCACTAACTCCACCATTACACATATCCATTACCATCACAATTATTATAGGTCCATTCACATTCTATATTCAATGTGAAGAGGCCTTTCAATTTCCCAACTCATGGAAAACCAAAAGACACAAAATGGGAGAATGAATGGCTGGAATTATTAACAATACTACAAAGCATCTTAGTCTTGCTTGCTTTCGTGTAAGCACCAAGAGTGACTGCTTGTATGGGTGAGCCAAGTAAGACGTACTTAACATACTTTCAACTTTGATGTTTATGATCAAAAACTAAGGAGTCATAGATTGAACCAAAATAACGGAATTGTAATCCGAAAATTTTGTGATTTAGATAAAGTATCCCAGATACAAGGTAGATCACCACCTCCATAATCCAAAGCTCTAACATGATTTCTATACAAGTTAGCACTTAATGACTTGATCAACGGGCCAGTAACCATCTGTCATGTATGTATGTACTTAGGGATCACCTTATTTTTTCGTATCCTAATGATCAAATGATACTTGATCTCACTGTTTTTGTTCTTCTTATGATACTTGGCATTTTTCAAGTGATCAATACCTATCATGCTGTCATTATAAAAGGTAACTAGATCTGAGGTAATTAGGATTACATCAAGATTTGAGAGGAAATTCCTTAACCAAACAGTTTCTTATGCTACTTGTGGAGAAGTTGGCTCGATTCGACGCAGAAGAAGCAGTTGATTGTCAGACGAGCTATCTTGTGCAGGGGTAACTCGACTGCGCCTGGATTCGACCTATCTGACTCTGCACAAGTCAGATACGAGGATGCTGGACATGTGGCTTCGTCAGCGCAGTTAGGTCGATCGGTCGTCAGTTCGAGTCTGAAGGTCGATCGCTCGGTATTGGGTCGTTCGGTCGTATCGCGGTTAGAGTCTGTGCTCGGTCGATCGGTCGTATGGAGGCTCAAAGGAAGAAGGCTCGTATGCAAGGCTCGGAACTAAGGTCGCTCGACACAGAAGGAAGGTCGATCGGTCGAAGGGAGCCCATTGGGATGCGGCCCACTAAGAAGCGGCGTCTGGCCCACTAGGTTGCGGCAGCATTAATGACGTAGAGCGGCGATTGGATCGTATCCTGGAAATGTCGGGATACATATCCGATAGAAGACCTTAGCCAATGATGCAAGCTATTATAACCTAGGGTTATAAATAGGGGGTTTTAGGTTAGGGCTTTGTGTGGAACGCATTTTGTATCCTTGGAGAGAGCCGCCATTGTGAGAGCCAATTCTGTGAGAGATTGTA
Source organism: Scilla litardierei (assembly GCA_030789695.1). Lineage (NCBI taxonomy): Eukaryota > Viridiplantae > Streptophyta > Magnoliopsida > Asparagales > Asparagaceae > Scilla > Scilla litardierei. The sequence continues at coordinate 244,510 of JAULAV010005135.1, read as the reverse complement.
GCGTGAGCCTTTGGAGAGATCTTGTATGCTTCTTCTTCGTTGGACGAAGAGAGAAGATATGTATTGATCTCCCCTTTCGTAATAAAGTTCACCGGTGTTCCCCTTGGCTGTCCACGGCCTAAAAGGGATCTTGTTTGTGCTCTATTTGTTCGATGCTTATCCTTCGTCCTCGATCTTCACGATCTTGTGTTATTCCACTGTACTGTGTAACGATTGCTAGGCCTTCACCGCAGAACAAATTGGTATCGGAGCCGTACGATGTTGGAGATCAATGTAGAAGAAGAAGATGAGTAGTAGTGGCGATGACGGTTCTTCAAAGGCATCGACTTCTGGGTATTCTTCATCTTTCCGAATTATTGTGTCTAACACAAAGTTCAAGATTGAGAAGTTTGATGGAAAGATCAACTTCAGTATGTGGAGATGCGAAGTCATGTATATCTTGAACCAACTTGGTCAAGATATCGAATTGGACGAGAAGCTGACGGGCATGTCCGATCAGGAGTAGAGAACTCTGAATCGGAGTGCATGTGGTACCATCCGCTTGCATTTGTCAAAGGAGAAGAAATACCCATATATGGAGGAGACAAGTGCTAGCAAGTTCTGGAAGGAGCTCGGTTACAAGTACATGAAGAAGAACATCCAGTACTGGTTACACTTGAAGAAGAAGCTGTTTGGGTTGAAGTTAGCTGAGGGGGTTTCTATGGAGGAACACCTCGACTACTACAACAAGCTTCTTATTGACCCGAGGAACATCGACGTGAAGGTCGATGATGAAGACAAGGCGATGATTCTCCTCAACTCTCTACCCATCGAGTATGAGTACTTAGTGTCGGTTCTTACCTATGGTAAGGAATCAATCACATTTGAAGAGGTGTCCAACGCTCTAAAGAGCAACGAGTTCAGGAAGAACGATGGAGACACCAGCAGCCGAGCTTCGAGCGACGCTCTTACGGTCGTAAGGGGTCGTAATGGTGAGAAGGGTGGAGATCGAAGGGGGTATTTCAGATTCAAGTCCAGAGACAAGACAAAAGGCCCTCAGCGCAAGGTGGCGAAGGATCAATGTGCATTCTGTAAAGAAAGAGGACATTAGGTCAGAGACTGCCCCAAGGTGAAGAAGAAGCACGACACAAGTGCCAACGTCGCTAAGGGCATTGAGGTTGAGGAGTATGTATTGGTCGGTGCTTCGGAGGGTATGACGTCAGATGGTTGTGTACTCGACTCTGGGTGCTCGTTCCATATGACGCCACATCGAGAGTACTTCACGACCTTCAGGGAAGGTGGTAAGTGTACAGTCTTGCTGGGCAATGACCGAGCTTGTAGTACATCAGGCATCGGGACAGTGCGGATGAGGATGGGCGACGATGTTACACGAGACATCGAGGAGGTGTGCTTTGTTTCTGACCTAAGGTGTAATCTCATATTGCTCGACTCACTCAAATCCATGGGATGTCGAGTGACTATGGAGAATGGAGCTCTGAGGGTGACCAGAGGAGCAATGATCGTGATGAAGTGAAAGCGTCAGGGCAACCTCTATTACTTGGATGGCTCGGCCGTAGCTGTCACATCGGCTCTGACTCGTGAGGCTGAGGAGGAGGACTCAATATTATGGCACATGCGACTAGGTCATGTAAGTGAGAAAGCGTTGCCGAAGCTTATCATTGAGGGTCGTCTAAAGCGTGCCAAGACCTGGAAGATCGAGTTCTGCGAGCACTGTGTGTTTGGAAAACAGACGCGTGCTTTATTTGGGATGGCCATCCATAGTACGAAGGCAATGCTTGACTATGTACACACCGACGTATAGGGTCCGTTGAGGATGTACTCATGGGGAGGGAAACACTACTTTGTGTCGTTCATCGACGATTTCTCACGCATGGTGTGGGTGTTTCCGTTGAAGTCAAAGGACCAAGTTCTTAGCACTTTCATCGAGTGGAAGAAGCTGGTCGAAACTCAGACTGGTCGGTGAATCAAGTGTCTGTGAAGTGACAATGGTGGGAGTATAGGTCAGATCTCTTCAAGAAGTTCTGCAGATCGGAAGGGATACAGAGACACTACACCGTTGCTGGTACGCCGCAGCAGAATGGGGTAGCAGAGAGGATGAATCGAACTTTGCTGGAGAAAGTTCGATGCATGCTGTCAACTACTGACCTATCGAATGAGTTTTGGGCAGAGGCCCTGGCATATGCGACCTACTTGGTCAATCGACTACCATCTGCTGCATTGGAAGGAAGACCTCCTTTGGAGGTATGGTCGGGAAAGCCAGTTTCCGACTATGGATCACTTCGAGTTTGGGGCTGTCCAAGTAACTATGCCGTGAAGGAAGATAAACTCGATGCTAGAGCCAAGAAATCCATCTTTTTGGGCTTCAGCAGTAGTGTCAAGGGATATCGACTACGGTGTCCGATACAGAGGAAGGTGATCCTGAGCAGAGACGTAATGTTTGATGAGTCGCCATTACTGAAGAAGGAGAATGAGCCAAAGGTGGAGGTCGAACAGACACAATTGAAACAGGTCTACGACAACGTGTCTGATACTCTACAACGGTCGATCAACGACTCAAATCGACCCGCACCAGACGTAGCAGAAGGCGGGATCCAGGCCGTCGATGGTGTAGTTGGTGGCTCAAGCTCAGTTGGTGGAGATAGCTCGTCTCCAAGGGTCGTTCAGTCGAAGGATTCTATCACAGTATCGAGACCAAGGCGTGAGATAAGAAAACCTACGAGGTACTCAGAGTTGGTCTCATTTTCTTTTCCCACAGTATGTATCGATGTTCCCAACTCGTTCGACGAGGTGGAGCAATCCAAAAACCCGAAGCGGTGGAGAAGTGCTATGGACGAAGAGATGGAATCATTGGCGAAGAAAGACACATGGAATCTCGTGGAGCTTCCACAGGGAAAGAAGGCAATTGGGTGTAAATGGGTCTTCACCAAGAAGCCAGGAGTCGAATTAGGAGATGTTCGCTACAAAGCTCGCCTCGTAGCGAAAGGCTTCGTACAGAGAGAAGGAATAGATTACAATGAATTATTCTCGCCTGTGGTGAAGCATTGCTCGATTCAGATTTTGTTGGCATTGGTTGCACAGTTCGACCTCGAACTGGTGTAGTTGGATGTCAAGACGGTATTCTTGCATGGAGAGCTCGAAGATGAGATCTATATGGCTCAGCACGATGGCTATGGGAGTGATGATGGTCGTGCATGTCGACTAAAGAAGTCACTCTACGGGTTGAAGCAATCACCACGACAGTGGTATAAGCGTTTTGAATGCTTTATGACTGATGATCAAGGGTATGTTCACAGTCCCTATGATCATTGCGTGTTCTATAGAAAGTTGGTTGACGGGTCCTTTATCTACCTTCTGCTTTATGTCGATGATATGCTCATAGCTTCATCGAATAAAGAGGAGATTCGGAGATTGAAGTCTCAATTGAATTCTGCATTTGAGATGAAGGATCTGGGCGAGGCACGGAGGATTCTTGGGATGGAGATCATAAGAGATCTAAGTGGAGGTACAATTCATCTTTCACAAAGTCGCTATTTGAAGTCTGTTATACAGAGGTTTGGCTGTGAGATGATGCAAACCGTAGTTACTCCGCTAGCACCTTACTTCAAGCTCAGTGTTGAGCAGTGTCCGAAGAACGAAGAGGAGACGAAACTCATGACGAGCGTACCGTATGCCAATGTGGTAGGAGCCTTGATGTACGCAATGGTATGTACTGGACTGGATCTATCACATGCAGTCAGCATGGTGAGTAGATACATGCACAACCCCGAAAGAGAGCACTGGAGAGCAGTGCACAGGATCCTACGTTACATCAATGACACAATCGACATGGGACTGACATACAGCCGAAGTGTTCATGGTCCGCACACTATCGGGTATTTCGACTTCGACTTTGCTGGAGACTTGGATGGGAGGCGATCGATGACAGGCTATGTCTTCACCCTGTCTGGCACTCCAATATGTTGGCAGAGTATCCTTCAGTCTACGGTGGCCCTGTTTACTACGGAGGCAGAGTATATGGCATTGACTGAAGCAGTGAAGGAGACGATATGACTGATGGGTCTGATGGATGATCTGGGAGTCTACCAAGACAGGTACGATGTCCATTGTGATAGCCAGAGTGCAGTGCACTTGGCTAAGAATCAGGTCTTCCATGCCCGTACGAAGCATATCGACGTTCGATTCCACTTTGTCAGGGACTATGTGGGAGAAGACGACGATGACATCAACTTGTTGAAGATCAAAACAAATGACAACCCGGTGGACATGCTGATGAAGGTTGTATCGGGAGTCAAGTTCAAGAATTGTTTGGACTTGCTCAATGTGGTTCCTCAAAGAAGTTGACGTCGGCCCCAGGAGGGGGCATTGAGGCTTGGTGGAGCAATTTAAGACTCAAGAGAGTCAACCAGTTTTAGGAGGAGACAGTCGTAGCTCTAGCAAAGCATTTGTCCTTTGAGACATTTGGTTCTTCGGAACAAATAAGGGGGGACCACCATTCAATGCTCAACCAAGGTCAGTGAGGGTCGTCTATTGGACAGAGGCTCGAATCTTGCCAAGGTGGAGATTTATGGAGAAGTTGGCCCGATTCGACGCAGAAGAAGCAGTTGATTGGCAGACGAGGTATCTTATGCAGGGGTAACTCGACTGCGCCTGGATTCGACCTATCTGACTCTACACAAGTCAGATACGAGGATGACGGGCATGTGGCTTCATCAGTGCAGTTGGGTCGATCGATCGTCAGTTCGAGTCTGAAGGTCGATCGCTCGGCATTGGGACGTCGTTCGGTCGTATCGCAGTTAGAGTCCGTGCTCAGTCGATCGGTCATATGGAGGCTCAAAGGAAGAAGGCTCGTACGCAAAGCTCGGTACTAAGGTTGCTCGACACAAAAGGAAGGTCGATCGGTCGAAGGGATGCCATTCGGATGCGGCCCACTAGGAAGCGGCGTCTAGCCCACTACGTTGCAGCGGCATTAATGGCGTAGAGCGGTGATTGGATCGTATCCCAGAAATGTCGGGATACGTATCCGATAGGAGACCTTAGCCAATGATGAAACCTATTATAACATAGGGTTATAAATAGGGGGTTTTAGGTTAGGGCTTCGTGTGGAACGCATTTTGTATCCTTGGAGAGAGCCGCCATTGTGAGAGCCAATTCTGTGAGAGATTGTAGCGTGAGCCTTTGGAGAGATCTTGTGTGTTTCTTCTTCGTTGGACGAAGAGAGAATATATGTATCGATCTCCCCTTTCGTAATAAATTTCACCAGTGTTCCCCCTTGGCCGTCCACGGCCTAAAAGTGATCTTGTTTGTGCTCTATTTGTTCGCTGCTTATCCTTCGTCCACAATCTCCATGATCTTGTGTTATTTCACTGTGCTGTGTAGCGATTGCAGGGCCTTCGTCGCACAACACTACTGATATGCTTGTTACATGCTCTCCTTTCATTATTGACAACATTACTACCATCTGGTTCTTTCTTCACTATGAAATGCATGGCATAGTCATCAAGCAAAATGATGTAGGCTAAAGTTGACATGCACTCATAAAGGTCACTGGCCCAGTTTGAATTAGTTAATCCTTGAAGTCTGCTCCAGTCATATCCTCAAAATACTTCATAACATTCTTCCATACATACTAATGATTGGGATTAGAGTCTGATTGGTACCAGCTTAGTAAATTCACTATAAAGGGCAAGTCTACTTTTCACTCTCACATATGCAACTCATGCATCATTTCACTGGGTCTTAGTAAAATATTCTTAACTAAGTCCATAGTTATTAGTGACATGTGTATTAAAATGAGAGGAGAATATGGCTAATGCCATAGTCCCAAAATATGTCTTATAAGACAGATGAAGGATTTGTTTAGTCTAATCTCTAAGAATCTTGACTCCTAAGACGTAAGATGCATCGCCCATATTTCTCTTGTCAAAATGAGAGGAGACCCAACTATCGATCATGTCTTCCATATCCTTGTCATTAAACACTATGAGTATGTCATCTACATACAAATTCAAGATGACAAAATTTTCCTTAATTTGCTTAAGATACATGCATTGTTTTTCCTCAATCGTACTGAATCATAAGTTAATATGGCTCGGTTGAATCTTAAATTCCATTGCCTGTACGATTTCTTCAATCCATAAAGTGAACACTTGAGTTGGGGGAAAATGGGTTAACTACCATCGGTCAACCAAGAGTTTTAATTTCTACCATCCATTTTAAAAAGTTTGCTAGAATAACACCCCCCCTTTAAAAAGAGACTAAAATACCCTCTTCGTTCCCAAACACTAAAACCCAACAAAATCAAATCCCCTTGCGAAAACAAGTGCAGAGGACGGCGTTCTCCCTCCGGCGAGCGAAGCCCAGCACCTCGCACTGCCTCGAACTCCCCTCGACAGCCTCGACACCGCTCATCACCGCCAGCCCACAACCCAACGCCGACAACACCCCGCATATACGTCTGCGTCGACGCCTAACTCCGACCACTCCGCTTCGCCGTACTCCGACCACCCCGAATCTACGACAAGGCCTCGACGTACTCCGACAAAGCCCTATGAGCCAATTTGCGCCAATATGCGCCAATATACGCCAATATACGTCAAATTTCGTGACGTATATTGGTGCATATTGGCGCATATTGGCGCATATTGGCTCATAGGGCTTTGTCGGAGTACGGCGAGGCCTTGCCGTAGATTCGGGGTGGTCGGAGTACGGCGAAGCGGGGTGGTCGGAACCCAACGCCGACAATATGTCTACGTCGATGCCGAACTCTGACCACCCCGCTTCGCCGTACTCCGACCACCCCGAATCTACGGCAAGGCCTCTCCATACTCTGACAAAGCCCTATGAGCCAATTTGCGCCAATTTGAGCCAATATGCGCCAATATACGCCGATATACGTCACGATATGTGACGTATATTGGCGTATATTGGCGCAAATTGGCGCAAATTGGCGCATATTGGCTCATATTGGCTCATAGGGCTTTGTCGGAGTACGGCGAGGCCTTGCCGTAGATTCGGGGTGGTCGGAGTACGGCGAAGCGGGGTGGTCAGAGTTCGGCGTCGATGTAGACGTATTGTCGGCGTTGGGTTCCGACCACCCCGCTTCGCCGTACTCCGACCACCCCGAATCTACGGCAAGGCCTCGCCGTACTCCGACAAAGCCCTATGAGCCAATTTGCACCAATTTGCGCCAATATGCGCCAATATACGCCAATATACGTCGCGAAATTTGACGTATATTGGCGTATATTGGCGCATATTGGCGCAAATTGGCGCAAATTGGCTCATAGGGCTTTGTCGGAGTACGGCGAGGCCTTGCAGTAGATTCGGGGTGGTCAGAGTACGGCGAATCGGGGTGGTCAGAGTTCGGCGTCGACGTAGACGTATATGCGGGGTGTTGTCGGCGTTGGGTTGTGGGCTGACGGTGATGAGCGGTGTCGAGGCTGTCGAGGGGAGTTCGAGGCGGTGCGAGGTGCTGGGCTTCGCTCGCCGGAGGGAGAACGTCGTCCTCTGCACTTGTTTTCGCAAGGGGATTTGATTTTGTTGGGTTTTAGTGTTTGGAAACGAAGAGGGTATTTTAGTCTCTTTTTTAAGGGGGGTGTTATTCTAGCAAACTTTTTAAAATGGGTGGTAGAAATTAAAACTCTTGGTTGACCGATGGTAGTTAGCCCTTGAGTTGGTAAAGTTTACACTCATTTCGTTCAAATTCAAACCCAATGAATTGATTCATGAAGATCTCTTCATCTAGTTATTCATAGAGAAATATCGTCTTAATGTTCATTTGAACAAGTTTCACATCCAACTCAGCAACCATCGCCAAGGACGGATGATCAAAGTAAATGTGATTACATGTAAAAACGTTCCTTATAGTCTAGAACATTTTATTGTGGGTAGCCCTTTGATACTAGAGCTGAGTTAAACATCTTTATGGACTCGTTTGCCTTTCACAGTCTATAATGTACTTACTCGATGGAATGTCAAGTTAAAACATTGATATTTTGAATAAACCAATATACACTTATCTTTATAATTGAGATGGTAATAGGTGGTCTCGTAGTTATTCAATATGGAGACATCATGGAATAGTGCATATGTGCTTGTTGGAGAACAAGTTCTTAGAATGACTCACCGAGAAGCTTCTACATAGTAACATACTATAACGAGTAAAAAAAATTCTCTCAAGTGACTGCTAGTACATGTTAGTCTTTAACCTGAGACGTGCTAAATAACCTTACATATATGAGGTTTATACTTTGACGCTTACTGACCAATGATACTTATTACTAGGTATCCATTGGGTGTAGTCCAAAGCATGTAAAGGGATGTGGCGAACAAGATGAGATTTGTCTCCTCTGGTATGAGATGTTAGTATCATATGTAATTGATATAAAACTATAGCAAATCCTTAGCTAAGGTGGAATGATAAACTTACTAGCGTAATAATTTGGATCCATGGTAATTATAATATTACATAATCAACTATGACATTAAGATATTAATTGGGTTTGATAGATATACATACCCTAGACATCTTAGTGACAATATTATGACAAAAAGACCTGACTACATGGTAACCATCATTGATAGGCCAATTGTATTGGATGAGAACATAATATCACACTAACCAAATAATTACGATTTCGAAATAGGTGGTCTTCATAAGTAGCTAGTATCATTGACATACCTATGACTTGATCGTAAAACATGATCAATCCCTGCCAAAGTAAGAATCAGATTCTTAGAGTCTTACATAGATGATGGATTGAGCATGATAAATGAAAAAGAAAACTGAATGTATATATGATATAAGTTAGTCAAACAATCACAAGGAGCAGTGAGTGTTATGATTACGAAAGGAATTCATCATAAACGTTAAGATGCTTGTGAAAAGTTCAGTAAACTATTACGAACTCTTGGTTCTAAAAGAAGACTGAATAAATCATCTTTCCGACCTTACAAAAGACCATGAGGATTCCATGGAATTCCAGGATCATCATCGATGATGCAAAGCCATCACCGATAATTATATTTATTACTATTAGCTAGCCAGTTACTGCCAGAATTAGTTAGCCAAGATGGCCAGCAACTAGCAGCTAGCAGTTGGCCAACCATCAACAGCTTATGGTGGATGGTTGGCGACCAGCTGGTGGTTTCTAGCGACAACCAACAACTAACTGTAAATGGCTAATCACCAGTATAGATCAGGTGTATTAGTTAGGGGTTTGGGTCAAGTTCAGTTAGGTTCAGGTATACAGGTTGGATTATGCCTTGTACCTAACTGGAACTTAACTCAAATATGACTCAAGTTGAGTCATGTTTTGGCCAATATTTATCAGTATGTATTTCGTACATATTCTTCTGATGTATTGAATTATTGTTCTTAACTTTATTTGTTATCGTCAGTAGCTCGATCATGCTGATATTATTTTATAATTTCCGTTTAGCTTGAGCCAGTGGCGATATCGTAATAATTCAAATAATTTGATATCTTAACATATCTTAATAAAAGCAATTTTAATTAGATATATTTTCAAACCGATTAATAATAATTATACGAGTAAATATAACTAATTTCGAATTCAAATTTTGAAATACTTTCCATATATACTCTATGAGACTTTTACCATATGATTAGTGACATTTAATAAGATTAAATCCCTACAATTAAATTGTAATTAAACCCTATTTTTGGCAAGTGTTTGAAATCCCATCATCATCTCCATGATTTTTGAATCCATTCAAATACTTTCCTTCTATTCCTTTGCATTAACTCTCCCTATAAACAAAGTCAAACAAGGAAAACCCCTAATCCTAGCCGCACTATTCCTCCTCCCTCTTTCTTAAAACTCAACCCACAACCCCATACCTATCCCTCTTGTTAGAAACTCACAGCCCCCTTTCATATCTCCCCACGCAGCCACCTCAAACAGCAGCCCCCACCGCCGTCGCCCTCATCCTCCGGCCACAAATCCCCCCGGCCACCACCCTCCTCCTCTTTCCAAAACCCCCGACCAGCCCCCAAGCTCCCGACCATCACCGCCGCACACCGGCGCCGCCAACACGAAACCACCCGACCTCCTCCTCCCACACAACCCATAGCACCACCTCCCTTTATTCCCTTCACTGCGGCCCTCAACACCTCTGGTGCCGCCACCATTCCCTCCCTTCAAAACCCACGACCCCTTCACCCTCCAAGCAAACATCGGCACCACCTGCCTCCGGCAGCCCGCCACCACTCCAACCCCTCCATCTCTCTTTCCCTCACCTTCGGCGACCCCACGGTGCCGTCCACGTCGCCAGTGCCCCCGTCCGCCACCAGCAGCGCCACCTATGCCTGTGCCACCCGCTTGCACCACCACCCGCAGCCCCCAACGCCGACAGCAGCCCTGTCGCTGCTGCTTCCCCGCCGACCACCCATCGTCGTTAGTCGACGTACCAGCCGCGCCACCCACCTCCAAATACAACACAACGGCAACGAGAGGATACGCAAAGCTGTGAGTTGTAGTTTAAAAAATAACAGTATATATAAACAGTAAACTATATACATATAATTATAATATTAGTTTATTAGTTAAATTATTTTTATTTGATATTATGAATCTTATGACGCAGGAACATCCGCACCTTTCATACGTTACGTAGATTATTTAATATTATAATGTTTATTAAGAAATGTATTAATCATTGATCATGTTAAACAAAACAGAAAACCAACCTCACCATAATATCACATTTGACGAGACGAACACAACGACACCAAAATCGCCAAAATCAAGCAAGTGTGCAATGTTCTACATGTTTTTAAATATTGTTTCATTTAATTGCTTTTTCACAAATAGCTAGTTTCTAGAAAGTTTAACCGTGAAATGACGAATATAAAAATTATCATGACGAACTACACTTTATATGCGACACAACGACACCAAACTTCATATGTTACGTTTCATGAATTGCAAGATAAAAATCCATGTATGTGGCCATTTTAATAAATTAATTGATAAAGTAGTCTTGAAAATCATAACTCTTGCAGGCCGGTTTGGCTAATCATAAATCGTGTGGCCTGGTTTGGCTAATCATAACTCTTGCAGGCCGGTTTGGCTAATCATAAATCTTGTGGACTGGTTTGGCTAGTCTGACTCGTGTTCCAGTAAAGTACACATAGGTGGGGTTGGGTTCGCGAGCACTAGTCAGAAGTGAACGAGTCACCTTCAAGAGCACGAGAAGGTATATTCACTCACTGTTCACCTAACAACGTGAACCTTAGACACTAGATAGATACACTTATGAACTCTTGAAAACTGCTATCTTGAATATGTACGACATGTAGAACTATTACTGCTTTCACTTATAATAAAACTGCTACTGCTTTCACTTATGATAGAACTGCCATGCTAATATAATTTTTGTGTTCATACTGCTTAGAAATTATAATTGTTCGATTATTCATAATGCTTTACATTCCATGAAAATTGCTTTTTGAAAACTTTGCCGAGGGTCCTATTCACCATTAATGCTTGCCAAGGACCCTTACTGACATACATTTCTTTATTGTTCGAAATGTATGTTAGGTCACGAGACAGATTACCTAGAGGACGAGCTGCTTGAGGAGACTGACCCACTGGGCCAGGAGTACGCAGATCCAGGAGTTCTCCCCACTGAGGACTAGATGATGAGCACTACCTGCTGCTGCTTAGGATTTCTTTTACTGCACTTTTTATGGTGTGTACCCATCTTTGTAGAACTCTGTAATTTGTTTGGCCATGCTGGGGCCTTGTTACTTTTTATGTACTTTGTTCTGGATGTTGGCTTAAAATTCGTAGTTATTTATGTTGTCTTTGAATGCATGCAAGTTCCTGCGTATGGTTTTTATTCACAGACGCTTATTGGGTTTGAGCTTCACCGCCTCAGCCCAAGCGGACCTTCATTTCATCCTCGCTCCTAAGTATTATGGGAAGCAGGGTGTGACAGGTTTTTGTGGTAGCACATGCATGTCGTGCATTATGCAAAACTTCATAACAATAGGAATACTATCATTAGCCAAAACGTCTAGATTTATCTTGTAGACAAAATTGACCCGAGTTTCTTGTCTCAACATGGCAGTGAGACCTTGCTATGATTTAGTTATTATCATCTTAGGTGTCATCTTACTGGCTTTCCACCCAGCTCTGACCTTATTTGATTCTAGAGCTTCATTGTGTATCGTATCCCGGAAATTCGTGGTCAAACACTCAATTTCCACCTACCCACTTCCCAAACGTTGGAATATCACTATTGGGAGTGGCGTAGTGAGTGTTTCCTTGGGATACAAATCATGTCCTTTGGTGATTTGCGGACGTGAGCTTTATACAGACTTCATGGTCCTGGACACGCTCAACTTTGATGCTATTCTCGGCATGGATTGGTTAGGAACCTTCTATGCTACTATCGACTGCTACAAGAAGAAAGTAGTATTTGAGATCCCCGATCATCCGGTGTTCGAATTCATCAGTGGAAGTCATTCGCTCTGACCTATCTAATTTTGGGCCCAGCCGAACGAAGTGATCGTCGCATCTATGCAAGTCGAACCTAAGAAGCCTGCAGTGGTTCGAGACTTCGAAGATGTATTTCCGGAGGATATCTCTGGATTGCCACCTGATCAAGCTTTGGAATTTAGCATCGACCTTTTGTCGAATACTCAACCGATCTCGAAGGCACATTACCGTATGGCTCCTATAGAACTTGAAGAGCTACGAACGCAATTGGACGACCTGTTGTAGAAAGGATTCATCCATCCCAGCGTATCTCCCTCAGGTGCACCTGTTCTGTTGGTCAAGAAGGACGGATCGAGAAGGATGTGCATGGATTATCGGGAGCTGAACAAAGTCACTGTGAAGAATAAGTAGCCGTTACCTTGCATCGATGACATCTTCGATAAACTCGGTGGATCATGAGTTTTCTCGAAGTTGGATCTCAGGAGTGGATACCATCAAGTGAAGGCCAAGAATAAAGACATCTACAAGACAGCTTTCTGGACCAAGTATGGACACTACGAGTTTGTTATCATGCCGTTCGATGTGACCAACACCCCTGCAGTATTCATGAATCTTATGAATCTCATATTCTACGAGTTTCTGGATAAATTCGTAGTGATATTCATTGATGATATATTGGTCTATTCGAAGAGCGAGGAGGAGCATGCTGAGCATCTGTGGATTGTTTTGGAGACGCTTCACCGTCATCGGTTGTATGCCAAGTACAGAAAGTGCGAATTCTGGCTTGACCGTATTGCATTTCTTGGACATGTGGTATCAGGCAACGGTATCTCTATCGACCAAGAGAAGGTTGCATCAATCAGTAATTGGCCTACCCCTCAGTCGACATCAGACATAAGAGGTTACTATCGTCGATTCATCAAGGATTTCTCGAAGATAGCCGAGCCCATGACTCGATTAACGAGGAAGGACGTCAAGTTTATATGGTCAGACTCTTGCGAGGGGATATTGAAAGCAAGGCTGACGTCTGCACCAGTCATGGCTATACCGGAAAGGATTGTAGGATTTGAGATCTTCTGTAATGCATCAAGCAAGGCCTTAGATGTGTCCTGCACCAGTATGGTCATGTGGTAGCATATGCTTCTCGGCAGTTGAAGATTCACGAGAATAATTATCCGACTCACGTCTTAGAGCTAGCCACTGTCATCTTTGACCTGAAGATTTGGAGGCATTTCTTACTGAGCGAACAAGTGAAAATCTTCACTGATCACAAAAGTTTGAAATACATTTTCACCCAGAAGGAGTTGAATATGAGGCAGCGTAGATGGTTAGAGATGATGGTCGATTACGACATCGACCTCCAGTATCATCCAGGGAATGTTAATGTCGTACCCGACGCTTTGAGTAGACTACCAGCAGTCATGACTCTTACAGTTCAGTGGATGCTACAGCAAAATCTGCGGGAGATGGATATAGAAGTTTTTTTACCTGGAGTCACATCATCGTTGATGAATATACAGATTCAGTTGAAGATTGCGGATCGGATCAAAGCTGCGTAGTTTGGAGATGCAAAGCTGCAGAAGATCCGAGAGCAAGTTGAAGCTGGACTTCGGACGGACTTTCTCATTCATGAGAATGGTTCCCTGAGATACGGCAGTAGGATCTGCGTACCTTCAGGTGATAACAGAGAAGAGCTGATGAATGAAGCTCATAGCTCTCACTATTCCATCAATCCTGGTCGTACCAAGATCTATCAGGACCTTCGTCTGAACTTTTGGTGGCATGGTATGAAAAGGATCATAGCTCGAAGCATCTCCAAGTGCCTTGTGTGTCAGCAAGTGAAGGCTGAACATCATCTCATTGCTAGATTGCTTCAACCTTTGCCGATTCCAGAGTGGAAGTGGCAGCACATCATCAAGGACTTTGTGACTGGACTACCTAGGAGCACCAAGTAAAATGACGCGATTTGGGTTATAGTTGACGATTAACCAAGTCTGCGTATTTCATACCCTTCAGAGTAGGACAATCTACAGAGATACTTGCGAAGAAGTATATGGAGGTAATTATATTTCTCATACCTTTATAAATTCTTTCTAGTATATGTCGTGATGTGAATGCTAATCGTGCAGGAGATTTTTTGATTGCATGGAGTTTCCATGAGTATCGTCTTCGACCGAGACACGAGATTCACGTCCCAGTTCTGGAAGAGTCTGCAGACGAATCTTGGTACTAGTCTGAGTTTCAACACTGCGTATCACCTACAGACTGATGGATAGTCGAAGCATACTATTCAGATATTGGAGGACATGTTGCGAGCTTGCATGTTGGATCTTAAAGGTTCGTGGAAGGATCACTTGCATTTAGTGGAGTTCACCTACAACAACAACTACCAAGCCAGCATTGGCATGGCGCCATTTGCTGCACTTTATGAGAGGAAATGTCGATCTCCGCTGAGTTGGGATGACATTGGTGAAAGAGAGCTGTTGGGACCAGAGACGATAGTTGAGGCTGTGGATGTAGTGCATATCATCATGGACAAGCTTTGTATCACACATGATCGATACAAGCATTGGGCTGATGCTAAATGCCGTCCTTTGGAGTTTAAGGCCGGAGATCATGTGTTCCTGAAGATATCCCCGAACAGAGGAGTGATTCGTCTTGGAAGGCGAGGCAAGCTCAGTCTGAGATTCATTGGACCTTTCGACGTGCTAGAGCGAGTTGGAGAAGTAGCTTATCGTCTAGCATTGTCTCCTTCATTAGAGGGAGTACATGATGTTTTTCATGTATCTCAGCTGCATCGTTACATCAGTGACCCTTCTTGTGCTGTCGATTAATCAGAGATTACGGTTCGACCAGACCTGACCTATGAGCAACAACCGATGCAGATCTTAGACCGACGTCAGAAGATGCTCCGGAACAAGGTCGTCGAGCTCGTGAGAGTGATGTGGCATCATGACTCCCTGGAGAATCCACCTGGGTGCGGGAAGATGAAATGCAAGAGCGTTTTCCATATTTGTTCCCTGCTCCTTAGTTGATAGAAATTTCGAGGACCGAATTTTAATAAGGTGGATAGAATGTAATGGCCAATATTTATCAGTACGTATTTCGTACGTATTCTTATGATGTATTGAATTATTGTTCTTAACTTTATTTGTTATCGTCAGTAGCTCGATCGCACTGATATTATTTTATAATTTCCGGTTAGTTTGAGCAAGTGGCGATATCATAATAATTCGAATAATTTGATATCTTAACATATATTAATAAAAGCAATTTTAATTTGATATATTTTCAAATCCATTAATAATAATCATACGAGTAAATATATCTAATTTCGAATTCAAATTTTGAAATACTTTCCATATATACTTTATTAGACTTTTACCATATGATTAGTGACATTTAATAAGATTAAATCCCTACAATTAAATTGTAATTAAACCCCATTTTTGGCAAGTGTTTGAAATCACATCATCCTCTCCATGATTTTTGTATCCATTCAAATACTTTCCTTCTATTCCTTTGCATTAACTCTCCCTACAAACAAAGTCAAACAAGGAAAAACCCTAACCCTAGCCGCAGTATTCCTCATTCCTCTATCTTAAAACTCAACCCACAACCCTATCCCTCTCCCTCTCATTAGAAACCCACAACCCCCTTTCATATCTCCCCATGCAGCCACCTCAAACCGTAGCCCCCACTACCTCGCCCTCATCCTCCAGCCACAAAGCCCCCGGCCACAACCCTCCTCCTCTTTCCAAAACCCCCGACCAGTCCCTAAGCTCCCGATCATCACCGCCGCACACCGACGCCACCAACACGAAACCACCCGACCTCCTCCTCCCTCACAACCCACAACACCACTCCTGCATTCCCTTCGCCGCAGCCCTCAACAACTCCGGCACCGCCAACATTCCCTCCCTTCAAAACCCGCGACCCCTTCACCCTCTGATCAAACTCCGGCGCCACCTTCCTCTGGCATCCCGCCACTACTCCGAACCCTTCCTCTATCTCTCTCCCCCCTCACCTCTGGCGACCCCACGATAATGTCCCTGTCGCCAGCGCCCGCGACAGTCGCCAGCAGCCTCGCCTCCGCCTACGCCGCCCGCATGCTGTCATGGCCTGTTTAGCCCTATACGGCGACTGATATGGTAGTCCTCTACGCGCGAGTAGAGGGAGTATAATGAGTTGATAAGAGGTGATATGGCGTGTATGTGGCTGGTGGCAGTCGTGTAATTTCGTGAAGGGTGTAGGGGCATTTTGGTCATTTGGCTATATGGGTGGAAGTGTGTGTAGAGTAAAGGTGGGTGTGTAACGTAGTGTCATACTTGTAAATTTTGAAAGAGTGGGTTAGTGTGAGAGGGGCTAGTGTGAAAAGGATGGGATTAGTGGAACGCTCGTAAATTTTTAGAAAGGTCAGGGGCAAAACGGTCATTTGGACTAAAGCTGCTGTGCGTACATACTAAAGTTATGTGTGCATAAAGTAATGGCAAACTTGTAAATACTTGAAACTTAAGGGGTAATTTTGGAAGGGTATTAAAGTCATTTTAGCCTATGCATGCTTATCCTAAAGAAGAATCTAGTGATAGATATTTTTGTAGGAAATTTCCATACTCTTCTTTAACTTTCATTTCTTTTTCCTTTTTCATTCCTATCTCCCTCTCCCCTCCTAGAACCTGGCCAAAATTCCCCTCCCCCTCTTTCCTCTTCATCCAAGCACACAAACCCTAATTTCCATTCAAAAAATTCCAAGAAAAACCCTAGCTTTTCAAGAGAAAGAAAGGTGGAAAGAAGAGAAAGAGAAGAGAAGGAGAGAGGGATTTCTTTGAGGTAGGAATTCTAACTTGGTTAGAGAATTTTTATTTAGGATTATGAGGATACTATGATGTTATTTTGATTGCCCATGGTCTTGAATTCATGGATTATATGTGCAATAGATTAAAAAGATGACATTATTCTTGATTTTTCTTAGCTAATTACCCTTCCCTGAAATCCAGATTTTCTGTTGTGTGTTTCTTCCTCAATTCTGATCTCTGTGGTTTGATTTACTCTCTGAAAAATATATATACGTGTAGATATTGAGTCCTACCACAAAGTTATATAAAATTTGTCATATGTTGAGTTCAATAAGTAGGAATAAAAATTCAGTGTTTGCAACATGTCTAGAAATCTGTCAAATTTGACACAGTTTAGAAAAATGAGGTTTCTTACCTGCACACTCTATGGAATTTGCTGTTCTTGGTCTTGTTGTAAATTCAACAAGTTTATCTATAATTTCATCAGGGTTCTCATATTTCGAATTTCTAGCTGCAACAAGCCTAAAATTGGATTTTAATACAGACCCAGAATTCTGTCTGAAAAACAGTCTGGACATGCTGCACCAAATAAATCACCATAAATTGCCTAGTTCACATTTCTGTATGAAATTTTATGGGTGAACCCAGGACTAATATATATCCAACTTTCATTCAGTGAGTGTTGTCAAATTCATAAGAGAAATTGATTAACTGTGATGACTTTGTAGCTGTTCCTGCAAATTTCAGCAAGCTGAATTGTTTTGGGTGAAGTTGAATTTGTGATGTTGTTAAATTTTCCATTTTAACATGCATGAATGTTGTTGTTACTTTTAAGAAAGTTTAATTATGGGATTTGTTACAAAAATTAATGGTGTGACACCTTTTATTTACATGGCGACTGCTATATGTTTGTTAAAATGCCCAAATGAATTTGAAATGGAAGAAACTTGGAAAATGGCCGTTATACCTTGTGTGCCATGTATTACATTTGAGAAATTGTGTATGTTCATTGAAGATCATGACACATGTCATGTCAACTGGGATGTCTCGATCTGCTCTAAGGCGGGTGAACATCCCAACATGGGGATGGGGGAAGTTTGGGTATAACTTAACTATAAGGGACTGGACTGAGAAGTTAAGGAAAGAGATATGTGATATGTGATATTTATTCCCCCTCGCCTTTACCGGGAGTGGAGGGGACATACGGAGGTTTTGTTATTATGTGGAGAGCCTCACTCCTGCCAGGGACGGGGGAGCTGAGAGGCCCGGCGTACAGTGCCCGTGTCCACTGCGTCGTGTGCTATATTCATCCCAAATTTGGGGTGAGGTCCAGGCCCTTATCTTTGGGTGATACCCAGGCTTCCAAAGAGTTACTAACATCTGTTAACTAATAAATTTCATATGTGTTGTTGTTGTTCATTTGTGTGATGTGCTATTTACCTTGGTTGATGTACTCATATTGTCTTTACACTCATAACCCCTAAATGATTTTCCCCTACCCTAGTTAGTTTCCTACTGGGCACGTTTGATGTGCTCATTTTACTTTTCAGGTCTTGAGCAGATGACACCAGAGCAGAATCTCCCTCAGGAGATTCCTTAGACGTGAGTTTTGACATGGGGACACCACTCTTTTTGGGCCGAGTTTTGTAGTGTGAGTTGGTTTGAGTGGTGAGCAAGTTGTCTTTTGTAGCTGTGGTATATGTTGGTGGCTTGTAGTACTTATCATGTATACTTGAGTCAGTCTCACTTTGTACCTGATGCTGGTGTGTGGTTCTCTCCTTGGTTATGTAAACATGTGGTTATGTACTTTCTGTGATGGTTGAATGTGTTGCTTTCTATTTATATAAATATATGTGATGTATGATCCCAGCATTCGCAGTGGCATGCATATTGTGAATTTTCTTTTCACGCTTGGTGTAATACCGCGGCTTGTTAGGCTCCATCCTTCCTTTACCATGGTATGGAATACCATACAAGGTATTTGTGGAAATGGGACATGACACCTGCACCACCACCCGCTGCTATTGCTTCCCCGCCAACCACCCACCACCGTCAGTTGACGTCCCAGCCGCGCCACCCACCTACAAATACAACACAACTGCAACGAGAGGATACGCAAAGCTGTGAGTTGTAGTTTAAAAAAATAACAGTATATAGATATAAACAATAAACTATATACAGATAAATATAATATTAGTTTATTAGTTAAATTATTTTAATTTGATATTATGAATCTAATGACGCAGGAACCTCCGCGCCTTTCATACATTACGTAGATTATTTAATACTATAATGTTTATTAAGAAATACATTAATCATTGATCATGTTGAACAAAACAAAAAACCAACCTTACCATAATATTACATTTGACGAGTTAAGATTGGGAGTAAATCCTTTCCACATCTCATAAGGTGTCTTATCTAGTTTCTTATGGGGTAAAGAACATGACAAGATGAGATAAAAGTGTCCCCCCCACATGTCATCAGACATTCCTGAACTCAAAAGCATAGCAATCATCATTTTCTTCAAGGCCCTTTTTTTTATGTTTACACCATGCCAGGTCATGTGATACACACATCCTGGGGCCAGACACAACAAAATATAGTGCCCCAGTAACACTGTCTGTTAGAATTCAGCGGATCTTTGTATACTTGATCATATTATTTATGCATAATTGCATATTACATGTCAGTAGGAATGGCCAAAGTTGTACTGGCACTTCAAACAGAGTCAGACAAATACCAGGCAGAAGTCTCAAACACCTACTGCTAACATACTACTGGAATATAAGTATACTTTTTAGAATATGCTGAAATGTATCTCTGCAGAGTTGCACATAGCATGTGTCAGCATTTCTATGTTTGGACGACATAGGTAACAGCTTATCAAACAAACGGCAGGCATCAATTGCTAGTCAAATATGACACAAAAAATTAAATAGATACATACATGATCTTCTAATGAGTGGAATGATGTCATTAGTTTCTCCCAATAAAATGTTTTTGAGTATCATTGATACATAAGTCTTAAGTCATGTATCAGAATTATATCATAGAAAAACAAAACAATAAACATATGATCTCATTTACTCACAGGCACCATTTTTCAAAAAGCTTCATTTGTTTGACTCATGGCATCTATCATACATCAGAGACAATACAATCCCCATAACATAACAGATCAACAATGTTAACACCTCTACTCCTGGCCTTTTTTTTAAAGTTTTTCTTCGTGCCAACTAGCCTACTATGTTCTGTGAAAATCCCTCTTTTGTTCATGACTTGGCAATAATATGTCAACGGCTAGTCACAAGCTTAGCCTATTTTACTATGAAGCATAGTAGTGCTACAAGCTAACCTCGTATAGATAGGAAATTCTTACCGATTATAAGAATATCATGTAGCTCTGAATCTTCAACAAACATAACAATTAATTACACGAAATCAGTCATATTGATCGAAACATAAATATCAACAAAGGCTGTTAAACTCGATTGTCCGGCATAATCCTCTGAATCTCAAATAAATGTTGCCCATTGTAGGGTATCAAATTATCAATATGAAAGGGACATAGTGATCCTGACTTTTACAAGGTAGTAATAAGCCACTTCAATGATCACGGCAAAATGATGCAATCACTGTTGATTTGAAACAATGAAGATGTTAAAAAAACGGCCATGAAAAGATGAAATCTTGGGTATCTCTAAGAAATAAGCATTGCCCCTGAGGATCCTTGTTTTGATCCCCATAGAAGCTTAATCCGAAATGATGTTTCAGTCTATTATTGAAGATTTGTGTGGAAAGTTACCACACAAAAATTTGTGTGGACATATCTGACATGTCTACCCATCATTGCCAAGCACTTGAAATAAGCGTATATTTTTTTTTCTCATTAAACTCAGAAAAGTACTCAATAAAACATTTTACGGAATCTCACCCAAAAATAGTAAAATTGTAACCCAATATTTGGGATAAAAAAAAGGTTTGTTTACCTCTTGATCAATGGATGCCCAAGAGCCCAAATGAAATGCAGATAATCCACGAGAGAAGGATCTGTCTCATCTTGCCTCCACCTCAGCAACCCCAACTTGAGAGATCAAACAAGCTCGCAGAATTCTACAAACATCCCAAAAATGCATCTCAAAGCATCTGATTCAAGAACGCAGCAAAATCAATAGCAGGCTAACCATAGTAATACCAAACATATAATTGTTTTCAAATTGTAAGATTAAATATCGGAATTGACTATGGTTCAAGCGCAGAAAGAACTTATTAGGAATGAAACGCTGTGACGTGGAATGACCACTGCCTTGAAAACAATTACGGCCCGACCTCGGTGGTAATCGGAATTGCCGGTTGCTCCCCAAGGTTAACACAGCAGCCCATGGACGCGTCCACTCGCGGCCAGAAGCTTTGGAATCTGCACAAAGATCGATACCCAGGATGAGGTATGGCATAGAAGAGGATTTTCGCAATTGTTTTTTTTTTGAGAAACTCTAGACAAAAGAGTTTATAAAGAGGAAAAAGATGGCTGTTGGAATTCAGCCATGAATGCCATTAACAACGCAGCCATTAACAGCCATTAAAGGAAAAATAGCTGTTGCAATTAAATGAAAAATGGCTGTTGGGAAAATAAAACGTATTAGGCTATTTGAATTCTAAAAAATAAAATTGGCTAAAAAACACGAGTCAAAACTCGGGCACTCCGCGCGCGCACCCGTGAACCCCCCCTGCGCAGGCACGACGCCAGCGCACACACGCTAAGGGTTTCCGGATCCGACGCCCAGATTTTCCATTCGGCTCAACCCGAATTGGGCTCGGCCCCTTGCTTGGGCTCATGTGCACGCGAGCTAACCCCAATTTCTAGCCCATTAACAAGTCCAATAGCCCAATAGAGAGAAGCTTATTATATACACACACAAGGGTGTTTGCCTATCCAATGTGGGACTAAAAGAAAGAGAGCGGGAGTGAACAAATGGCCAAAAGAGCCATTAATTCCAACACACAAGGACACCAAAATCGCCAAAATCAGGCAAGTGTGCAACTTTCTACATGTTTTTAAATATTATTGTTTCATTTAATTGCTTTTTCACAAATAGCTAGTTTCTGGACAATTTAACCGTGAAATGACGCAAATAAAAATTACCATGACGAACTACACTTTATATGTGACATAACGACACCAAACTTCATATGTTACGTTTCATGAATTGCAAGATAAAAATCCGTGTATGTGGCCATTTTAATAAATTAATTGATAAAGTAGTCTTGAAAATCATAACTCTTGCAGGCCGGTTTGGCTAATCATAAATCTTGTGGACCGGTTTGGCTAGTCTGGTTCGTGTTCCAGTAAAATACACGTAGGTGGGGTTGGGTTCACTGGCACTAGTCGGAAGTGAACGGGTCACCTTCGAGGGCACGACAGGTAGATTCACTCACTGTTCGTCTAACGACGTGAACCTTAGACACTAGATAGATACAATCATGAACTCTTGAAAACTTCTATCTCGAATATGTACGACATGTAGAACTATTACTGCTTTCACTTATGATAGAACTGCTACTGCTTTACTTATGATAGAACTGCCATGCTAATATAATTTCTGTTCATACTGCTTAGAAATTATAATTGTTCGATTATTCATAATGCTTTACATGCCATGAAAATTGCTTTTTGAAAACCTTGCCGAGGGTCCTATTCACCATTAATGCTTGCCAAGGACCCTTGCTAACATACATTTCTATGTTGTTCGAAATGTATGTCAGGTTACGAGACAAATTACCTAGAGGACGAGCTGCTTGAGGAGACTGTCCCACTGGGCCAGGAGTACACTGATACAGGAGTTCTCCCCACTGAGAACTAGTTGCTGAGCACTACCTGCTGCTGCTTAGGATTTCTTTTACTGCACTTTTTAGAGTGTGTACCCATCTTTGTAGAACTCTATAATTTGTTTGGCCATGCTGGGCCTTGTTGCTTTTGTGTACTTTGTTCTGGATGTTGGCTTTAAATTCGTAGTTATTTCTGTTGTCTCTGAATGCATGCAAGTTCATACGTATGGTTTTTATTCACAGACGCTTATTGGGTTTGAGCTTCACCGCTTCAGCCTAAGCGGACCTTCGTTGCGTCCTCGCTCCTAAGTACTGTGAGAAGCGGGGCGTGACATGTTTGTTCACTAGGATTTTTGTTTTTGTCCCATATCTGTTATGATTAAAGATCTCAAGAATGCCAGCACTATAAATAAGCCTCATCTCTTCAACTTAAAATCATTAAAATCTTCAAGAGAATTGAATAACATGAAAACTTTGACTTTAAATTAAAGTTCAATGATCTCCCACAAGTAAAACGTTTTATTATTCTCTTTCTCTCAAGTGCTAGCAACACTTGAGATTGATTTGGGTTTTATAGGTTTTTGTTTTATGAGGAGTTTCATCATCAAGATGAAATATATATCACGTTGGTTGATAAGGATCGAGATCCAAGGTCTTCATTAGGTTTTGAAGAGCAGTTATCGCTTAAGAATATCCGCGTAAAGATATAATTTTTATTTTCAACGTACATTGATTTGTAATTCCAATAGTGTTTATTCAACACCTAAATGAATTAATATTGAACTAAAAATTTTGTTCGATAATAAAAATGAACAAACATGAACACATTTAACTTGAATTCAATTTGTGCTCGAGCTCTAGGCATTTAGGCTTAGATATATGCTGTGCTTTGGTTCATATTTGAGCTCAACTCTTTTATTATGAATTAGTGATCAATATGCAATAGCTTTTCATGTGTTGCTGTAAATAAGCTTGATGTTTGGCTCGAATAAACTTAGAGTGGACTTGCTCAAATAGCTTGATAATCTAAGCGAGCAAATTTGAACACAATTTTAAGCTTATTCAAATGATGATCACACTATAGCGTTAAGATGTCAGTTAATCAAAATCACACACACGTAAAACAAACATGTTATAATGGAAAAAAAAAAATAGTCCCACATTAGATAAAATAGTCCCACAGAAAGGATCTTCTTGCTGCACTGCCAGCTCAATGAAAAGATCGTGGCATCTCAGCTGAGGCTGTGAAACGTTCAGTATTATACATCATACTGCTTTTAAATCAAGAGCCTGTAAACAAAAGAAGGCCAATTTGAATGATGCTAGCTCCTCCTCAGGCTCCCCTCAACAGTGGGCCTAGCTTTATGTAGTTCAAAGAACAGTGCACATCAAATTCAGTAAAGATGCTGACATGTTTTTACCACTCATTGTGTTGCTTTGCTTCAGAGTTGAATGCATGATGACCCATAAAAAAGAATCCATGACTAGTGGTAAGTTTCAATCATATCTCCATTGTTAGTGGTGGGGTATGTTTGAAGAAATGGTTGTGAACCCGCGTAGATTAAAAGAGAGATCCAATCAAAAGAGACCACAATCCTGGAAAAAAATAATATTGACAGGAGATGAGCAAAAAGAAAAGATCCACTAGCCACTCTTTATATACATTGTGATGGATCATCGACTGAACAGAGAGACAAAGCATGAGATTGAGGTGTAAAGTTGAGCACCAACACATTCATCAGATTGATTAGTTTTAAGCATGTCTTGTTATGCTGCCTAGATGCCTAACATTTTGAATGACATCTGTGGACGAGACACAATATGCGCCTAAATTGATTGAAACGTTAGTGATCTTTCCAACTCGATGTACATCAAATATTAAGTGGAACTAGTATAACTCTTGGTGTCAGATGTGTGATTCTTTTTTTTTTTGTGTTTATTGCTTATATTGCATGTGGTTACATGTTTTGTGCAGAGATTACCATTGGCTTTAGTAGTTGACTCATGGTTTCTTGATTTTCTGTGAGGTGGTTATCCACTTGATAATGATTCACCTAATCCCCAACAAATGGTATCAGAAATCAAGATCAAGACAATTGTGAAGAGTTCTCCCAAGAGCATCGCAATCAGAGGAGTAATAAGTTTGGGCTCGTATACATGTGGTTCGTACGCAACAGTTGGTGGCACGTGATACAAGATAGAGAAGTTTGGTGGCAAGAGAAATTTTGAGACATTGCAATACAAGATGAAGGTAATCTTGATGAAAGATCGTGTGCATAGAGTGGTGTACACTATGGATATGTTACTGGTAGATATCTCAAAGAGGGAGAAGATGGAGATGAAGAATTCAACTATGATGACTATCCAATTAAGTTTATTAGACGAGATGATCTATCAAATACCCTAGGACTATGACCAAGGAACTACATGAAAAACTAGAGAATCTGATCTGAAAAAGTCACTTACCAATAAGTTAATATTGCTAAAAACTTTCTTCACTTCAAAATGTAAAACGGTACATCATTGAAGTATCACGTGTACACCTTCAACGGCTTAGTGGTGAAGATGGGGACTATTGGATTAGCTGTAGAGGTGGAGCATAAGGGGATGATTTTGCTCATATCATTACCAAAGAGATACATGATGTTTATTAATACCATGATTTATTGTCAAGACACTCTGAGTCCTGATGATATGAAGGTAGGACTGATCTACAGTGAGGAGTTGTGAGATGGTAGGAGTTGGTTTGAGAAAAGGAGCTTTAGACTGTCATGGTCTACTTGCTTCAGTTGGAAGTAATGAAAGATGTAGAAATATAAGAAGATCAAGGTCGAGGACTGGAGATACATTATGCTTTATTTGGAAGATACCAATACATTGGTAGAGAGACTTCTAAAATAGAAGGAACAAAGACAATAAGGATGTGACATCATCTTTGTCATTTGTAGTTATAAAGACAAAAGAGGTTATTTGTGAGAACGCCTATGATGTGATGACAGTGTGGTTGTCAAAGGTAAAAAATCATGCATGGAACATAGATTACAAGACATCATTTCATTTGATGCCAAATAAGGCGTATTTCTCTACCTACAAGATGGAAGATGATTGTTCCGTTCTTATGGATAATAATAATGCATGCAAGATTGTCGAAGTTGGTTCATTAAGAGTTAAGATGTTTGATGGCATAACATACTTACTAACATCTAATACGTTCTAGAGCTAAGAAAGTTATTGGTTTCACTTGAGGCATTAGTTCCATGGGTTATAATGTAACAATAGAAAAGGAGGCTCCAAAGATGTCGAAGTGATCAATCATGGTGATAACGTTGGTATAAGCATGCTCTTAAGATAATAATTATAATTGTAAACATCTTGTTCAAAATAATAGTATGCTATTTGGTGATTCTTTATTTATGTGGTTCTTTAATACAATTGAGTATGTATGGATGTTATGTTGTGATTGCATGGATAAAGTCCATGTGATTGTGTGAGGACATCATGATGAGATTATGATAATGCGGCCTAATGGATCTGCTTAAGCACATATCTTAAATGTTCTTGGTCATAGAAATATCAAGACAAAATATTAAAATTCTAGATAGGCATGTGCATATTGATCTCTATCATAATGATGGTAGTGTTTAGTTTCATAACCACTCGATATGGGAACATCATAAGATAGTACACATATTCTTGTTAATTAGAGAACAAGTTCACAGAATGACTTGTTAAGAAGCTTCCATACAGTAATTATACTCTGACTGTCAATAAAATCTCTCATGTGGCAGTTGGTGAAGTTTAGTCCATTAACCAGAGCCGTGCAAAAAAACCTTGCTCGTGGGAGCGCTATACTTAGGTTTTACTGACCAATGACAAAAGCGACTATTGTTAGGTACTTGCAGGGCATAGTTCAAAGCATGCAAAAGAGTGTGATAGTCAAGAAGGGATTCGTCTCTACTAAGTATAGGAGATCAGTGTCGCAGGGGTTGACATGGATCCATAGCAAATCCTTGGCCAAGATAGAATGGATAAACTTATTAAGGGCACTAAGTTTCATTGAAAGACTATGGAATTACATACATGACTCATGATTTAAGGTGTTAATGTGGTTTGACATTTTCCCGTACCTTAGGCACCTTAGTGACATAATTTTGATGAAGGAACTGTACTGCATGGTAGTTGTCATTGACATGCCCAAATTTGGTCAAAGAAGATTCTAGTCTCACATCAATCATATAATAACTATATCAAAATGGGTTGTCTTCACACGTAGTTAGCATTACTGTCGTACATGTGACATGATCATAGAGTACAATCGAGTCACTATCGAAGTAGGAATTGAGTTTTAAAATACTCACATCGATGATGGCGCGTCATGAAAATCGAAGGAAGAAACTTGATGTAGATATATATGGGACTGATCACAAACAATTGTGATCAACTTATTTGAGAGGGAAAAATGGATTGTAAGGAGTTACAAATGTGCATGATAAATATTCATAAAAATTTATGAATATTTTAGTTAAAGATGAAAGGCAAAAACAACAAAGCAATACCCTTGTCAGAGAATAGGCAACTGCATGATCGACTAATGGGTTTCTAGAAGCCATTAGTCGACTAATGAATGACTACTAGTATACTAACAAAGTGTTAGTCGACTAACAATCATATAGTAGTCGACTAACCTGATTATAGGAAACAGAGTGACTCTCTATTTTTCATTAGTCGACTAACATGGTTTTGTTAGTTGACTAATGGCAAACCTATATGGTGTTGGGATATTGAGACACCCATGGTGGAGTTTTGATGATGTTCACAAATGATATGGTACTAATGATTTAATTCAAGTGTGTAGGATATTGACAATATTATATTAAGTCATGCGGGACATAAATGTAGCATCTCAAAAACAAAGACCTGAAAGCTATGAACATGAAGCCATTCAAGAGTAAATACATGGAGCAAATGAAGACCAAAAATGAAGACTCAATGGCCTAAGACAAGCAAACAAGACTCAAGACTTAAAGTGTGTAAAATTGTGTAAGTAGAGTCTTAGTTTGCAAAAGCCAAAATTTTGGAGCTACACACACATAAATACTAAAAAATGTTTTTAAATTGTATTAATATGTTTAAAGTTATCATATAATAGTTTTGAAATGATTTCAAAGTATTTTGATAAAGAAAAACTCATGTATCACAGAATAACCGACTTTCCACACTCTGATAGCCGATTATATGTGAGCAGAATTTGAACTAAAACTTTTTGGACTGTAGTAACCGACTATCTCTTTAAGATAGCATATCGGTCAGAAGATAGCTGGTTATCTCCTAGAGATAGCCGACTATCTGAGTCAACTGGCTAGTTTAATTGGAAAACACGATTTACGGAATATATTTGTTTCTGGCCGATGGAGGAGGGGTTTATGGACTCGATTTGAATTTTTTTCACCCTCTATAAGTACCAGAGAGTGTAGGAATATTTGGCGATCTATAGAGCTAAAATCGACGTCCGCCCTAAGTCGGGTGGACGAGGAAACAGAATAAAGCAGCGAAAAAATCTTAAAATAATTTTAAGAAAGCCCTAAGGAATTAAAATCCTAGCCAGAATCTATACTATCCCGGAGTGGGTCTGACCAACCTCTAAGGATAGATCTATATAACTACTGCAAAATTAAATGCGAAAAAAATAAAGAACATACCTTTATTCTGCACGTTAGCAGAACGCCGATCCTCATGAACCAATGCCTCCGTGTTAGGGGCTGAATCGCTTCCCTTGAGCCGCACCGTGTCCCGAGGCCAACAATCCCTTTGTCACCGAGTCAACCACACGCTCCAGAAATTTTCACCTTGAGTGGATCCTCCGTTAAGACTTCGGATCGGATCCAAACTCCTTCGTAGCTTTACTAGAGCCTGAGCAGGAGTAAGGAAGTAAAAGTGAGAAAGAGAGAATAATTATTTTTTAGCTTATTCAATCTAGATGTGATCTTAATTTTTGAGAGCTCCCTTAATCCAAGGCTTGGTGCGAGTTTCAAAGAGGGGAGTTAGCCCCTATTTATATAGGGAGATGTCCCATCCTATTCTCAGAATAACCTATGTGGGAATAATTAATAGGAGGGAAAAAATCAATTATAAGTTTGCCCTCCACGAAGATCAAACTTTAACAAATTTTTCATCCCTCTCTATTGAACTCTGGAAGCGATATCTTATATCAAATCGAATAGCACTAAACGGTGAACACATAGAAACAGTTGAGCTCAAAATTGCCCCAAAATCACATATTTATGTTCTGCAGAAATTCAGTCGCGCGGGCCCCACCCACCTGCGGGCGGGCGCGCCTGCCAGCTGGGTAGGTTGGGCACGCGTCTGCCAGCGGCAAGCGGCCCTCTATACTGGCCAGTTCTGGCCTTTTGGGCGTTTATTGGCGGATTTTTGGCCTTTATCGAGCCATTTTCGGAACCATTTGAATAGGGGTTTTAACATGGACATTCCGAAACCCCTGAAACAATTTTCTAGGCCTTTATTATATAAAATATGCTCGCAAACATTTTGCGACATATTTAAATCCTTTTGAATCATATGCCATAATCCCACATCATTAATCCTTTAGGCTTATCGCAAACTATTTGTAACGTAATAAATTCACATACATTCCCTTATTCTACTATTACTTAACGAAGGTCTCACTCTGTGTGAGACCCTACAGACTGACCATACTACAGGTGGGGCTCGAAACCCCAGATGGCATTGACCACAAGCAGTAGGTGTCGTCCATGTTTTGATATCATCATAATGTGGTTGGCCCATGGTTATGAGTATTTCTGGACCACCCTGACTGTGTCCATGATGAATGCCGCAATTTTAGTCCCTTCTTCATAACTATGTCGCTCGAAGCCTAGGGTATGGTTAACTGTCAACTCCTAATAGCTTCGCGTCTGGTCGGCATCGTTCAGTCTTAGCTAGTCTTTGTTGGATCAATTCCAACATACCATGGCCATGGTTTTCCTGCTAAAGACCGTACCGACTCCTGTGACACTAACTCCACATACTGGAGAGACGAATTCTTTCTTGGACACTACTGATCTCGTCGTATCCTTCAAGTGTCACCCAACCAAGGACCTTTCAACAGGGCTTGCCCCGAGGATAGATCAAAAATCAAAGCGACACCGTTCATGCACAAGTTCATACACTGACCTCAACTCTAAGGACCAACTTGCCTATCATCACTGAGAGCCCACCATTAACAGATTGGTGTATGCTAACAATGTAGTGGCTTTCGTTGGGTCGTTCAGTGAACTCTTTCTCTAATGAGCACTTTGTCTCGTCTCTGACTTCGTCAAGTCGAACGACCATGAGATCATTGTCACCACTCCAAGGTGAAGACAATGACACAATGGTCTATCTGATGTGTTGATATCCTTTTCTCGAAATATCAATAACCACGAACGATTTTAGACTTATGCTACAAATGGTCAAGAACTTCTCTATGATCAATATCTCCATCTCGATACATGTTTGAACTCGCATTAAGTCTCAAGAATTTACATAAGTTCTAACGAAGACTACATTATTGCTTACTTATGTAAGTTTTACCAAATAGATTACTGTTATTTCAAACAAGATGTTTGTACAAATACACAGAGATAAATTGCCTCGAAGGCATACACATCTCCCAACAGAGAGTTCAAAACAATTATACATGAATTCTTGAGCAATTTCTTATAATTTTCAAGTAATTTTTCAAAAGCTCTCTTGCTCTAAAAAGCTCTCCTTGGGCCAATGATTTTAATTTTTTTGCTTAATTTTTCAAATCTTTTTATAAATCTTTTGGCCTCTGATAAGCTTGATTTTAAATCTTTATTGTCAAAGTTTTGATCTTTAAGAGATTTGATTCAATTTTGATCTCATACTCTTCATTTATATTATTTTGAGATCAAGGTTTTGATTTTTTTTATATAGCCACACAAAACACAAAAGCTCCATTATTTGTCTATATGATCAAAATGGTGTAATATCGACCATCGACAAAGGTTTGTAAGCCTTATTGAAAGACGTTTGGTAAGTCGATTAGTAAGTGTTGAGTTGTATTTCCCTTTGTGAAATTGGTATTTTTGTTGTTAGAAATCCTAGTTGTTGGTGTGACTGGGTGTGTTAAAAAATCCTAGCAAGTGAAGCTAGGTGATTGTATTGTAGGTTTGCAATATTGGATTAAATCCCAAGAGAGGTCGGGGACTGGATATACCCATGTTGTCGGGAACTAGGATAAATTTTGTGTTTGTGTTGTGCTTATTTTCTCTTTGCTCATTATTATTACTTACTTGGGATTCATATTTTCAAGGAGGATTGGGTTATATTCAAAATGTGGTACCCAAAATCACCTCTATTTCTTCAAATGCTGTAAATTCAAGAAATATTGCTAAAGCACCTAAGAAGAATTATCATGATTTCTTGTATAACAATAACCCTAACAAGAAGCATGTAAATCACAAGGTGATGAGGGAGAATGAAAATTCGTCATTTTTTGCTAAGAAACAAACCCCGCATTCTTTGCATACCAAGAAATATTTTTCTACACCTAAGCATGCCACATCCACCCCGCTTGCAAAGCTAAAACCATTGCCTAGGAAATTCATAAGTCTTTGGATTCCCACTAAGTGTAATGTGCAAGATAGGAATTGATACGTCAACTCTTTAGTTAGGGATGTGATCACCTCATATGATTATATTAGGAAATCAAACTCTTTTTGGGTTTGGTTCCCTAATGTTTAGTTCTATCACACATGTGTATATTGCATGGGTATTTTGCTTTAATGATTATTCTTAAGCATGCTCATTGAATATTGTGTGTGTTGTTTCATGACTTTGAAATTATTTTCAAATTATTTTTCATGAAAATGAAACTTTGGGGACTTCATTATCATATATGCATTTGTTGATCTATGTGTATGACAATGGGGGAGTTAGTATGTTATGTATGTTTAAAAGTATTATAAAACATATTTTAACTCTCATTTT
Source organism: Scilla litardierei (assembly GCA_030789695.1). NCBI lineage: Eukaryota > Viridiplantae > Streptophyta > Magnoliopsida > Asparagales > Asparagaceae > Scilla > Scilla litardierei. The sequence continues at coordinate 212,406 of JAULAV010005135.1, read as the reverse complement.
GGGTTATTTTTGAGATCATACTTAGCTTATTTACAATTGGTAATTGTGGTCTTAAACTCAACCCATTGATGTTGACAACATTTTTCATGCTATATTTTCTATTGGCAATATCATTTGTATTAATGATGCTTGATCCTTCTATATCCATGCATTGATATAATTTAGGCCCATGGCTCCAATTATTTCTTACAATTGATATTTTTAAATTGGTATTCAATCATAGAATTCAACATTTTGAGCATTTCTATGATCTAGGGGAAGCATATGATAGTGATTGATACCAACTTAAAATTTTAAATTAGGTATCATACATCTCTTAATCTCTTGTTTTATTTGTCACATTTTTAAAAGGAAATCAATGACAAGAATTATTTCTTGTATGTTGTGTCTACCTTTTTGACAATGACACGGGAGAGAGAGATATGGATTAAGTAAATCATATGTTTATGGTATATGGGGAGAGAGAGATATCATTTGTGGGAGAGAGAGATATGATTTATGTAATCCTTGCTTATTATATGTCACAAATTATTTGAAGCTTTATTGGTTTATTTATTTTCAATTGGTGTATATAAGTAAGGGGAGCTCATTAGCATTGTGCTTTATTTGTTTAAGTTTTACATAATGTGTCATCATCAAAAAGGGGGAGATTGTTAGGTATTGGTGTTTTAGACCAATATTGTTTTGATGAGGATCACAATATTATGTTGTTACTAATGACTCTCAATGTTTTAGTCTCATGTTAACAATTGAAGCATTTCATTTTGGAGACTAAAAGCTTGGTGCAAGGATGGACACCAATAGGAGCATTGCCAAGGCTTGGTGCTTGATGAAGGAAAACTCATTAAAAGGTTCCAAAGATTGGAAGATGATAGGGAGATCAAAGCTACTCAAGCTTGAAGACTTAGACTCTAGAAAAAGCAATTGTAATCCTTGTAATATTTTATTACTTACTTTTCTCTTCTTGAGTCTAGGACTTTGTAATGCCTTGTTAGTTGGACATACTCATTCATGTTGGATCCCGTGGATGGCAAACAACACTAGAAGGGGGTTGAATAGTGTTGTATGAATAAAACTTTTTTTATTTAGATGATCAATAGTACAAAACTAATTTCCCTTCCAATGTTGCCTACAGAACCAAGTAGAGTGATCTACTCTTGGTCCTTAATCAACACGATGATCTCCAAATAGATATAACAGAAGATATAAAGATCAAAAGAATAATGATAATAGAAGAGATCTCACAACGGAATAAAAATACAAACTTTGCAATAACAATTTTATTAGCAAATCGTAAATTAACACATGATTACAAGAGACATATAATTAAACAATGAACAAGTTAGAACAAAATAAATAACGAGATACAATCACAGAAAATCACACAGAGAGACAAGAGATTTATCCTTGTTCTCCACAACCTGGGTACGTCCAATCCCCGACCGTCACAAATAGAGATTTAATCCACTATTGCCTTAGCAATACAATTACCTAACTTCACTCCCTAAGATTTCCAACGACTTAGTTCCACCACTAGGATTTCCAACCACCTAATCTCAACTAGGATTTACACCACCTAGCCTTAGCTAGGATTTCCAACACCCTTATCTCCAAGGGACTACAAGTAAAAATTGAAATCCAATTCACTACAATAATTTAGTGGAGATTGGTTTACACCCAATAATTCTATAGCCAAGATGAATTTGCAATTGTGCTCTAAGTGGCTAAAGAATTTTAAATTGTTCTTTGATCACACAAAGAATATGAAATGATTCAATGTGATCAAGAACTTTAGATGTTTCAAAAATCCTTTAAGAATATGAAAAATACAAGTAGAGTGGATTTTGAAAACCAATTTACAATAGCCAAAAAAATAATGATCTTAAAAGATTTAGAGAAGAAAATATGAAATAAGATCAGAGATTTGAGAAACTGTTTGGCTACGAAGAACTTTGAGAGCGATGATAACTTTGAGAACTTTTGAGAGAATTATAGCTTTGCTCAAGAATGAATTTTGTAGTATTTTTGTTTTTTTGTTAAGAAAAAAAGATCTCAAGGGTTCTATATTTATAGAGCTAAGAGAGAATTTGAATTAATTCAAATGAAAGTTGACTTCAGCCCAACAAATTATCTAGGAGTAAATGGTAGAGGAAATCAAAGGAGTCTGCTCGAACACAGCTGGTAGTCGACTCCTGTAACGACCCGCTCTCGGGGGCCCGTTACTTATTTGGTTTATTCGCAGGTTCCGCAGTTTACCAGTGAAATCAGCATAGCCACAACTCAGAGATGTACCACAATACTCAAACCAGCGTACGGACGTTATTACAGTCCAGATTAAAGTACAACAACAACCAGCACTCTCTCACACAAATACATGAAGGACGTACTGAAAGGAAATGCGGAAAAGGAAATACACTGTACAACACACACACCAACAGAAAAGTAACTAAAACTCTGACGCCTCTGGGTCAATGTAGGCTCATCGATCTCTGTGGCAATCTCCTCGATCAGGTCTTTGTCTGCCGGTGCCATAAATGGAACCGAAGGTAAGTCACAACAATTCTAGCGATAGAAAAAGAGGAGTGCACAAATATGGAGCAGTCTATAGTAAACAAGTGCGGAAAGTAAAGTAGGGACAGACAAGCATGCAAGTGCGATAAGTAAAGTACATCTGTCAAGCATGCAAGAGTGACAAGTAAAGTAAAGGTGACCGAGCAATGACAATAGCAATAACCATGACGATACTAATGACAATAGCAATAGGGAGAGTAATTGTGCCTAGCCTAGTTCGTGACTTATAATGGGAAGTACAGTGAGCAACCAAGAGTCCACCTGATATCCCGGGTTACAACAAATCGATACTGTTCAACAAATCGGTACTATTCACAAAACGATACTGTTCAATACTGTTCAATACGAAGATCGGACTGGTCGCTCCCGCACTTCCACTATTATAAGTTACCCCAAAACCCAGTGTCTGTGTAGGTTATCGTTCTTTGCAATTTTACGAGTCATTTACCATTCTCACATTTCCAGTTACAATCTTTCTGTCAAGCATGCCAATAATCTGTTCAGGTCAATAACTGTTCCGAGACTAGGTGTTAAGTCCTATGTTCATACGAGTACACTATCTATATTTCTAAGGGTAGAATTTACTGTGACTTACAATCTTCGAGGTGGTGGTAGTGATCCGGGACTGGATCTAGTGTCGATGCACGAGATTTGCTACCTGTAAACAAAAGAGATAACAAGTTAGAGAATACCCTATTTTCTTATTTATTTAAGTTGAGTGTCTGATTTTAAAACTGGTTAAAACGGCGATGAAAAGGGTCCTAAATTTTTATATAGACTATATATGATAAAAATAGTTTTACTGCAATAGGGAATATTTTTTCTAAAGTCTATAGTAATTTTTATAATTTTTAGAAACTCAAAACTAGTTTTAAAACCCAATTTATTTAAGTGGCGCGTATCTTCCGTAAATTGTTCCGGGAGCAATCCTAGTCGGAATTACTTGAATGAACAGTCGAAATGACCATCTCGAAGTCTATTATCACATATAATTTTCTCATGTATTATTGTGAGTGAAAACAGCGAGTTACGATTTTTAGAAAGATTTATACGTATTTAAATTTTAGGTTCAAAAACGATTTTGGGAAAAGTAGGCGTCTGCTCGCAGTGAGACGGCGGTCGGAGCTAGGCGATGGGGAGGCGGGGACAGCGGCGGGCACGGCGGCGGAAGGCGGAGGCGAAGGCGGCGGCCTGGCGGATCCGTGGCTCGGCGTCGCAGCTTGGAGGTGGGGGGCGGTGAAGGAGACGGCGGCGACGGGGCGCTCGGGGGTAGTGTGGGCGGAGGCGAGCGGCTCCGGTGGCGGCGATGGGCGTTACCTCGTCGGAGCAGCGGAAGACGGCGGGCGGAGCTGGCCGTCGGGCAGCGGGCGGAGGCGGGCTAGGTGGCTGCTGCTGCTGGAGCTGGCGGAGGAGCACGGGGCTCGGGCGCCGTCGGGCTGCGGGGCGGTGGCCGTCGTCGGAGGAGAGGGTGGAGGGGGAGAGATAGAGAGGGAGAGTGAGAAGAGAGAGATGGAGAACGGGCGGGAGAGTGAGGGTGAGACGTTGAGAGAGGGAGAGTGATAACCTGTCGTTGGTTTCGAACGAAAAACAAGGGGGAGAGAGATTAAGTTACTGTGTGTTTATTTTTGTGAAGCTTGGGGGGTTTAAATAGGGATTATCAATGGCAGATTTGTAAATAGGGGAGAGGGGACAAGGGATTAAAAGAGGGGAGAGGGATGTTGGATCTGATATGATTTCAGATCCAACCAGAAATTCGGTGGATAATTAGAGTAGTTGGGGGGTTAGGGGTAAAAGTAACTAGTAAAAAGATCATTAGTGAATGTAATTAGCAGGGCGGTGAAATACAGACACATTTTTACAAACGACTCCGAAAAATTACGAAAACATACCCACGGGATCGTATCGACGCGAGGATCGCGAATACAAGATCCGTTCTGGGATTTGAACTACGGGAATACTAGTTTTTGGCCAAAACATTTAGGAAGCGGGTTTGCGGGTTCTCTATTGAAATGATATCAGAAAATTACGAAATTAATGTGGAGAGCCCTAAATGATCATAGGATGCTACTGTAGAAGTTTGAAAACGTTTTGAAGACGTTTGAATAGAAAATAAATTCGTCGAATCAAAACGGTAATTTTGGGAGATGAATTTTAACGGGAATGTTTTGGGCATTTCCGAAAATCTGAAATTGCTGAAATACAATATAATAAGTCTAGTGCTTTAAAATATTTTTAAAAGAATTTTTGAAATCAGTTTTGATATACAACTCCTAACCAACCATTATAAAGAAGATTTAGAATAAAAATACGTTAAGTACGTATTTGAAGTGTTTGAAAAATACAGGCAGTTACATTCTACCCTCCTTAAAATAATTCCGTCCTCGGAATTCAGAAGATCGGTAATCGCCTAAGCAATTCAAACGATCGACCGGAAGGTTTGACGAACGACCACGACATAGGAAAACAAGTCGTCAATAGCATGAAATATAATGTGATATCACAGTATCAAGAAAACAAGAGATGAATACATGAATACTTACTATTGACATCACAATAGCTATTATAATAGCTACGATGATATACTGATTGCAAATGAACGAGTATAATATCAAAAGCAATAATTCATACCTCCAATCACCTGGTCGATAGCTTCGACATTTTGTGCGATCATCGTGTAGGCCCGTCATTGCGGAGGAGGTGGTAGGTGGGAAAAGGATACAAACACATGGAAATTTGGGTACAAGACGAAAGTGGGGTTAGAAAAGAAACACGAGCTCAAGAAGGATGCAAAAACGCAACAGCCTATACGTTGGGTCTGGCTCGATACTCCACTGGTCCTTCTGATCGGCTTTTGCTGAGGAACACGAACTTTGGATGATTGGGTATATCGATTTCTACCCTCCTTTGTCGACAATCAATGGTGGCATGAAATGATCTCAACCAGTCCATTCCAAAGACAACATCAGAAGTCGGCATCTTTATCACCATGAAGTTGGCAACGAGATCTCATCTACAAATCACAACGGAACAGTAGAGGCATCCGCTGGTTACCGGTAGGGAACCGCCAGCGGTCTCGACCTTCCAACGAGAAGTCAGAGGTTCAACAGTGATGGCATGTGTTTGAACGAAACGACTGGCCAAGAAGCAATGTGTAGCTCCTGAGGTCGAACAGTGTGTGAGGGCAGGTTTACCGGCTATTAAGACGGTACCTACCGTGATGAGAATCAAGTCTAAGCTTACGATTAGAGCATGTAGTGAAAAATCACATACCTGTGATTACTTGGCCCGTAGCTTCGGCTTCTTCCACTGTCATGGTATAAGCTTGGCGTCTCTGGGGCGCCTGTCGTGGAGTCTGCTGGTACACTTGCTGCTGAGGAGGGAGTAGTTGACGTTGCTGAGCAGATGATGGTGGTTGCTTCCGTTGTGGAACTCGAACTTCTGGTGGTCGAAAATTCGAACGCTACTCTCCGTAGCCAGAGTTCAAGCGTAGAAAGATTCTAAGAAGGTCAATCGAAAGGTCAACAAGCTAAAAGAAGGGTGATAGTGATGAAGATCGATGGCGTTACATAATCATGATTCACGTCCTTGCGGTCCAGCGGACACGGTCAGGGAAGTGACTAAGCTAGGATCACTTATGCCCAGTCTAGCCAGGTCGATCCACAGACTTTAGCCAAGCACATTGACCGGTATCATGGTCCATTGAAGGAAGATTATCATTCATACGAGTGCCACCGATACAAAAGATTTTTATTAATAGCTAATTAATCCTATCAAAATTTAGGTTTTGTTAATGGCTTTTATTAAGGCCATATAGGTCAACTCCATTAGGGCTCTCTGAGGTGTTTCCGTCCATCCTTCGGGTGTCAAACCTGCATTCATAGAAAATGTTAGCTTAGTCGAGTATCGTATACGACACATCCTGGTTTCACTATACTGTTCACGAGGTATTTTGCATGGACCTGCATGGGGCCGCCAAAACTGTAACGACCCGCTCTCGGGGGCCCGTTACTTATTTGGTTTATTCGCAGGTTCCGCAGTTTACCAGTGAAATCAGCATAGCCACAACTCAGAGATGTACCACAATACTCAAACCAGCGTACGGACGTTATTACAGTCCAGATTAAAGTACAACAACAACCAGCACTCTCTCTCACAAATACATGAAGGACGTACTGAAAGGAAATGCGGAAAAGGAAATACACTGTACAACACACACACCAACAGAAAAGTAACTAAAACTCTGACGCCTCTGGGTCAATGTAGGCTCATCGATCTCTGTGGCAATCTCCTCGATCAGGTCTTTGTCTGCCGGTGCCATAAATGGAACCGAAGGTAAGTCACAACAATTCTAGCGATAGAAAAAGAGGAGTGCACAAATATGGAGCAGTCTATAGTAAACAAGTGCGGAAAGTAAAGTAGGGACAGACAAGCATGCAAGTGCGATAAGTAAAGTACATCTGTCAAGCATGCAAGAGTGACAAGTAAAGTAAAGGTGACCGAGGCAATGACAATAGCAATAACCATGACGATACTAATGACAATAGCAATAGGGAGAGTAATTGTGCCTAGCCTAGTTCGTGACTTATAATGGGAAGTACAGTGAGCAACCAAGAGTCCACCTGATATCCCGGGTTTACAACAAATCGATACTGTTCAACAAATCGGTACTATTCACAAAACGATACTGTTCAATACTGTTCAATACGAAGATCGGACTGGTCGCTCCCGCACTTCCACTATTATAAGTTACCCCAAAACCCAGTGTCTGTGTAGGTTATCGTTCTTTGCAATTTTTACGAGTCATTTACCATTCTCACATTTCCAGTTACAATCTTTCTGTCAAGCATGCCAATAATCTGTTCAGGTCAATAACTGTTCCGAGACTAGGTGTTAAGTCCTATGTTCATACGAGTACACTATCTATATTTCTAAGGGTAGAATTTACTGTGACTTACAATCTTCGAGGTGGTGGTAGTGATCCGGGACTGGATCTAGTGTCGATGCACGAGATTTGCTACCTGTAAACAAAAGAGATAACAAGTTAGAGAATACCCTATTTTCTTATTTATTTAAGTTGAGTGTCTGATTTTAAAACTGGTTAAAACGGCGATGAAAAGGGTCCTAAATTTTTATATAGACTATATATGATAAAAATAGTTTTACTGCAATAGGGAATATTTTTTCTAAAGTCTATAGTAATTTTTATAATTTTTTAGAAACTCAAAACTAGTTTTAAAACCCAATTTATTTAAGTGGCGCGTATCTTCCGTAAATTGTTCCGGGAGCAATCCTAGTCGGAATTACTTGAATGAACAGTCGAAATGACCATCTCGAAGTCTATTATCACATATAATTTTCTCATGTATTATTGTGAGTGAAAACAGCGAGTTACGATTTTTAGAAAGATTTATACGTATTTAAATTTTAGGTTCAAAAAACGATTTTGGGGAAAAGTAGGCGTCTGCTCGCAGTGAGACTAGCGCCATTGGATCCGAAATATCGTTTCTGATTTTCCAGAGTTGGTTTCGCATTTTTATGGTCCCTGTATAATTAGTTATGGATTTATAACCATTAAACCCTATTAATAATTATTTAAAAATACGAAAATACGAAAATATTCTGTAATTACGGAATTGCCATCGAGTATTACTTATACCCTGTTTCGTTCGAGCGCCGCATGGGGGGCTTTTGCTGTCGACGACGGCGGCGAGACACGGCGGCTTCGAGGGCGGAGGCGGCGGTCGGAGCTAGGCGATGGGGAGGCGGGGACAGCGGCGGGCACGGCGGCGGAAGGCGGAGGTGGCTGCTGCTGCTGGAGCTGGCGGAGGAGCACGGGGCTCGGGCGCCGTCGGGCTGCGGGGCGGTGGCCGTCGTCGGAGAGAGGGTGGAGGGGGAGAGATAGAGAGGGAGAGTGAGAAGAGAGAGATGGAGAACGGGCGGGGAGAGTGAGGGTGAGACGTTGAGAGAGGAGAGTGATAACCTGTCGTTGGTTTCGAACGAAAAACAAGGGGGGAGAGAGATTAAGTTACTGTGTGTTTATTTTTGTGAAGCTTGGGGGTTTAAATAGGGATTATCAATGGCAGATTGTAAATAGGGGAGAGGGGACAAGGGATTAAAAGAGGGGAGAGGGATGTTGGATCTGATATGATTTCAGATCCAACCAGAAATTCGGTGGATAATTAGAGTAGTTGGGGGTTAGGGGTAAAAGTAACTAGTAAAAGATCATTAGTGAATGTAATTAGCAGGGCGGTGAAATACAGACACATTTTTACAAACGACTCCGAAAAATTACGAAAACATACCCACGGGATCGTATCGACGCGAGGATCGCGAATACAAGATCCGTTCTGGGATTTGAACTACGGGAATACTAGTTTTTGGCCAAAACATTTAGGAAGCGGGTTTGCGGGTTCTCTATTGAAATGATATCAGAAAATTACGAAATTAATGTGGAGAGCCCTAAATGATCATAGGATGCTACTGTAGAAGTTTGAAAACGTTTTGAAGACGTTTGAATAGAAAATAAATTCGTCGAATCAAAACGGTAATTTTGGGAGATGAATTTTAACGGGAATGTTTTGGGCATTTCCGAAAATCTGAATTGCTGAAATACAATATAATAAGTCTAGTGCTTTAAAATATTTTTAAAAGAATTTTTGAAATCAGTTTTGATATACAACTCCTAACCAACCATTATAAAGAAGATTTAGAATAAAAATACGTTAAGTACGTATTTGAAGTGTTGAAAAATACAGGCAGTTACATTCTACCCTCCTTAAAATAATTCCGTCCTCGGAATTCAGAAGATCGGTAATCGCCTAAGCAATTCAAACGATCGACGGAAGGTTTGACGAACGACCACGACATAGGAAAACAAGTCGTCAATAGCATGAAATATAATGTGATATCACAGTATCAAGAAAACAAGAGATGAATACATGAATACTTACTATTGACATCACAATAGCTATTATAATAGCTACGATGATATACTGATTGCAAATGAACGAGTATAATATCAAAAGCAATAATTCATACCTCCAATCACCTGGTCGATAGCTTCGACATTTTGTGCGATCATCGTTGTAGGCCCGTCATTGCGGAGGAGGGTGGTAGGTGGGAAAAGGATACAAACACATGGAAATTTGGGGGTACAAGACGAAAGTGGGGTTAGAAAAGAAACACGAGCTCAAGAAGGATGCAAAAACGCAACAGCCTATACGTTGGGTCTGGCTCGATACTCCACTGGTCCTTCTGATCGGCTTTTGCTGAGGAACACGAACTTTGGATGATTGGGTATATCGATTTCTACCCTCCTTTGTCGACAATCAATGGTGGCATGAAATGATCTCAACCAGTCCATTCCAAAGACAACATCAGAAGTCGGCATCTTTATCACCATGAAGTTGGCAACGAGATCTCATCTACAAATCACAACGGAACAGTAGAGGCATCCGCTGGTTACCGGTAGGGAACCGCCAGCGGTCTCGACCTTCCAACGAGAAGTCAGAGGTTCAACAGTGATGGCATGTGTTTGAACGAAACGACTGGGCCAAGAAGCAATGTGTAGCTCCTGAGTCGAACAGTGTGAGGGCAGGTTTACCGGCTATTAAGACGGTACCTACCGTGATGAGAATCAAGTCTAAGCTTACGATTAGAGCATGTAGTGAAAAATCACATACCTGTGATTACTTGGCCCGTTAGCTTCGGCTTCTTCCACTGTCATGGTATAAGCTTGGCGTCTCTGGGGCGCCTGTCGTGGAGTCTGCTGGTACACTTGCTGCTGAGGAGGGAGTAGTTGACGTTGCTGAGCAGATGATGGTGGTTGCTTCCGTTGTGGAACTCGAACTTCTGGTGGTCGAAAATTCGAACGCTACTCTCCGTAGCCAGAGTTCAAGCGTAGAAAGATTCTAAGAAGGTCAATCGAAAGGTCAACAAGCTAAAAGAAGGGTGATAGTGATGAAGATCGATGGCGTTACATAATCATGATTCACGTCCTTGCGGTCCAGCGGACACGGTCAGGGAAGTGACTAAGCTAGGATCACTTATGCCCAGTCTAGCCAGGTCGATCCACAGACTTTAGCCAAGCACATTGACCGGTATCATGGTCCATTGAAGGAAGATTATCATTCATACGAGTGCCACCGATACAAAAGATTTTTATTAATAGCTATTAATCCTATCAAAATTTAGGTTTTGTTAATGGCTTTTATTAAGGCCATATAGGTCAACTCCATTAGGGCTCTCTGAGGTGTTTCCGTCCATCCTTCGGGTGTCAAACCTGCATTCATAGAAAATGTTAGCTTAGTCGAGTATCGTATACGACACATCCTGGTTTCACTATACTGTTCACGAGGGTATTTTGCATGGACCTGCATGGGCCGCCAAAACTGTAACGACCCGCTCTCGGGGGGCCCGTTACTTATTTGGTTTATTCGCAGGTTCCGCAGTTTACCAGTGAAATCAGCATAGCCACAACTCAGAGATGTACCACAATACTCAAACCAGCGTACGGACGTTATTACAGTCAGATTAAAGTACAACAACAACCAGCACTCTCTCTCACAAATACATGAAGGACGTACTGAAAGAAATGCGGAAAAGGAAATACACTGTACAACACACACACCAACAGAAAAGTAACTAAAACTCTGACGCCTCTGGGTCAATGTAGGCTCATCGATCTCTGTGGCAATCTCCTCGATCAGGTCTTTGTCTGCCGGTGCCATAAATGGAACCGAAGGTAAGTCACAACAATTCTAGCGATAGAAAAAGAGGAGTGCACAAATATGGAGCAGTCTATAGTAAACAAGTGCGGAAAGTAAAGTAGGGACAGACAAGCATGCAAGTGCGAGTAAAGTACATCTGTCAAGCATGCAAGAGTGACAAGTAAAGTAAAGGTGACCGAGCAATGACAATAGCAATAACCATGACGATACTAATGACAATAGCAATAGGGAGAGTAATTGTGCCTAGCCTAGTTCTGTGACTTATAATGGGAAGTACAGTGAGCAACCCAAGAGTCCACCTGATATCCCGGGTTACAACAAATCGATACTGTTCAACAAATCGGTACTATTCACAAAACGATACTGTTCAATACTGTTCAATACGAAGATCGGACTGGTCGCTCCCGCACTTCCCACTATTATAAGTTACCCCAAAACCCAGTGTCTGTGTAGGTTATCGTTCTTTGCAATTTTACGAGTCATTTACCATTCTCACATTTCCAGTTACAATCTTTCTGTCAAGCATGCCAATAATCTGTTCAGGGTCAATAACTGTTCCGAGACTAGGTGTTAAGTCCTATGTTCATACGAGTACACTATCTATATTTCTAAGGGTAGAATTTACTGTGACTTACAATCTTCGAGGTGGGTGGTAGTGATCCGGGACTGGATCTAGTGTCGATGCACGAGATTTGCTACCTGTAAACAAAAGAGATAACAAGTTAGAGAATACCCTATTTTCTTATTTATTTAAGTTGAGTGTCTGATTTTAAAACTGGTTAAAACGGCGATGAAAAGGGTCCTAAATTTTATATAGACTATATATGATAAAAATAGTTTTACTGCAATAGGGAATATTTTTTCTAAAGTCTATAGTAATTTTTATAATTTTTAGAACTCAAAACTAGTTTTAAAACCAATTTATTTAAGTGGCGCGTATCTTCCGTAAATTGTTCCGGGAGCAATCCTAGTCGGAATTACTTGGAATGAACAGTCGAAATGACCATCTCGAAGTCTATTATCACATATAATTTTCTCATGTATTATTGTGAGTGAAAACAGCGAGTTACGATTTTTAGAAAGATTTATACGTATTTAAATTTTAGGTTCAAAAAACGATTTTGGGAAAAGTAGGCGTCTGCTCGCAGTGAGACTAGCGCCATTGGATCCGAAATATCGTTTCTGATTTTCCAGAGTTGGTTTCGCATTTTTATGGTCCCTGTATAATTAGTTATGGATTTATAACCATTAAACCCTATTAATAATTATTTAAAAATACGAAAATACGAAAATATTCTGTAATTACGGAATTGCCATCGAGTATTACTTATACCCTGTTTCGTTCGAAGCGCCGCATGGGGGGCTTTTGCTGTCGACGACGGCGGCGAGACACGGCGGCTTCGAGGGCGGAGGCGGCGGTCGGAGCTAGGCGATGGGGAGGCGGGGGGACAGCGGCGGGCACGGCGGCGGAAGGCGGAGGCGAAGGCGGCGGCCTGGCGGATCCGTGGCTCGGCGTCGCAGCTTGGAGGTGGGGGCGGTGAAGGAGACGGCGGCGACGGGGCGCTCGGGGGTAGTGTGGGCGGGGGAGAGGGATGTTGGATCTGATATGATTTCAGATCCAACCAGAAATTCGGTGGATAATTAGAGTAGTTGGGGGTTAGGGGTAAAAGTAACTAGTAAAAAGATCATTAGTGAATGTAATTAGCAGGGCGGTGAAATACAGACACATTTTTACAAACGACTCCGAAAAATTACGAAAACATACCCACGGGATCGTATCGACGCGAGGATCGCGAATACAAGATCCGTTCTGGGATTTGAACTACGGGAATACTAGTTTTTGGCCAAAACATTTAGGAAGCGGGTTTGCGGGTTCTCTATTGAAATGATATCAGAAAATTACGAAATTAATGTGGAGAGCCCTAAATGATCATAGGATGCTACTGTAGAAGTTTGAAAACGTTTTGAAGACGTTTGAATAGAAAATAAATTCGTCGAATCAAAACGGTAATTTTGGGAGATGAATTTTAACGGGAATGTTTTGGGCATTTCCGAAAATCTGAAATTGCTGAAATACAATATAATAAGTCCTAGTGCTTTAAAAATATTTTAAAAGAATTTTTGAAATCAGTTTTGATATACAACTCCTAACCAACCATTATAAAGAAGATTTAGAATAAAAATACGTTAAGTACGTATTTGAAGTGTTTGAAAAATACAGGCAGTTACATTCTACCCTCCTTAAAATAATTCCGTCCTCGGAATTCAGAAGATCGGTAATCGCCTAAGCAATTCAAAACGATCGACCGGAAGGTTTGACGAACGACCACGACATAGGAAAACAAGTCGTCAATAGCATGAAATATAATGTGATATCACAGTATCAAGAAAACAAGAGATGAATACATGAATACTTACTATTGACATCACAATAGCTATTATAATAGCTACGATGATATACTGATTGCAAATGAACGAGTATAATATCAAAAGCAATAATTCATACCTCCAATCACCTGGTCGATAGCTTCGACATTTTGTGCGATCATCGTGTAGGCCCGTCATTGCGGAGGAGGTGGTAGGTGGGAAAAGGATACAAACACATGGAAATTTGGGTACAAGACGAAAGTGGGGTTAGAAAAGAAACACGAGCTCAAGAAGGATGCAAAAACGCAACAGCCTATACGTTGGGTCTGGCTCGATACTCCACTGGTCCTTCTGATCGGCTTTTGCTGAGGAACACGAACTTTGGATGATTGGGTATATCGATTTCTACCCTCCTTTGTCGACAATCAATGGTGGCATGAAATGATCTCAACCAGTCCCATTCCAAAGACAACATCAGAAGTCGGCATCTTTATCACCATGAAGTTGGCAACGAGATCTCATCTACAAATCACAACGGAACAGTAGAGGCATCCGCTGGTTACCGGTAGGGAACCGCCAGCGGTCTCGACCTTCCAACGAGAAGTCAGAGGTTCAACAGTGATGGCATGTGTTTGAACGAAACGACTGGCCAAGAAGCAATGTGTAGCTCCTGAGTCGAACAGTGTGAGGGCAGGTTTACCGGCTATTAAGACGGTACCTACCGTGATGAGAATCAAGTCTAAGCTTACGATTAGAGCATGTAGTGAAAAATCACATACCTGTGATTACTTGGCCCGTAGCTTCGGCTTCTTCCACTGTCATGGTATAAGCTTGGCGTCTCTGGGGGCGCCTGTCGTGGAGTCTGCTGGTACACTTGCTGCTGAGGAGGGAGTAGTTGACGTTGCTGAGCAGATGATGGTGGTTGCTTCCGTTGTGGAACTCGAACTTCTGGTGGTCGAAAATTCGAACGCTACTCTCCGTAGCCAGAGTTCAAGCGTAGAAAGATTCTAAGAAGGTCAATCGAAAGGTCAACAAGCTAAAAGAAGGGTGATAGTGATGAAGATCGATGGCGTTACATAATCATGATTCACGTCCTTGCGGTCCAGCGGACACGGTCAGGGAAGTGACTAAGCTAGGATCACTTATGCCCAGTCTAGCCAGGTCGATCCACAGACTTTAGCCAAGCACATTGACCGGTATCATGGTCCATTGAAGGAAGATTATCATTCATACGAGTGCCACCGATACAAAAGATTTTTATTAATAGCTAATTAATCCTATCAAAATTTAGGTTTTGTTAATGGCTTTTATTAAGGCCATATAGGTCAACTCCATTAGGGCTCTCTGAGGTGTTTCCGTCCATCCTTCGGGTGTCAAACCTGCATTCATAGAAAATGTTAGCTTAGTCGAGTATCGTATACGACACATCCTGGTTTCACTATACTGTTCACGAGGTATTTTGCATGGACCTGCATGGGCCGCCAAAACTGTAACGACCCGCTCTCGGGGGCCCGTTACTTATTTGGTTTATTCGCAGGTTCCGCAGTTTACCAGTGAAATCAGCATAGCCACAACTCAGAGATGTACCACAATACTCAAACCAGCGTACGGACGTTATTACAGTCCAGATTAAAGTACAACAACAACCAGCACTCTCTCTCACAAATACATGAAGGACGTACTGAAAGGAAATGCGGAAAAGGAAATACACTGTACAACACACACACCAACAGAAAAGTAACTAAAACTCTGACGCCTCTGGGTCAATGTAGGCTCATCGATCTCTGTGGCAATCTCCTCGATCAGGTCTTTGTCTGCCGGTGCCATAAATGGAACCGAAGGTAAGTCACAACAATTCTAGCGATAGAAAAAGAGGAGTGCACAAATATGGAGCAGTCTATAGTAAACAAGTGCGGAAAGTAAAGTAGGGACAGACAAGCATGCAAGTGCGATAAGTAAAGTACATCTGTCAAGCATGCAAGAGTGACAAGTAAAGTAAAGGTGACCGAGCAATGACAATAGCAATAACCATGACGATACTAATGACAATAGCAATAGGGAGAGTAATTGTGCCTAGCCTAGTTCGTGACTTATAATGGGAAGTACAGTGAGCAACCAAGAGTCCACCTGATATCCCGGGTTACAACAAATCGATACTGTTCAACAAATCGGTACTATTCACAAAACGATACTGTTCAATACTGTTCAATACGAAGATCGGACTGGTCGCTCCCCGCACTTCCACTATTATAAGTTACCCCAAAACCCAGTGTCTGTGTAGGTTATCGTTCTTTGCAATTTTACGAGTCATTTACCATTCTCACATTTCCAGTTACAATCTTTCTGTCAAGCATGCCAATAATCTGTTCAGGTCAATAACTGTTCCGAGACTAGGTGTTAAGTCCTATGTTCATACGAGTACACTATCTATATTTCTAAGGGTAGAATTTACTGTGACTTACAATCTTCGAGGTGGTGGTAGTGATCCGGGACTGGATCTAGTGTCGATGCACGAGATTTGCTACCTGTAAACAAAAGAGATAACAAGTTAGAGAATACCCTATTTTCTTATTTATTTAAGTTGAGTGTCTGATTTTAAAACTGGTTAAAACGGCGATGAAAAGGGTCCTAAATTTTTATATAGACTATATATGATAAAAATAGTTTTACTGCAATAGGGAATATTTTTTCTAAAGTCTATAGTAATTTTTATAATTTTTAGAAACTCAAAACTAGTTTTAAAACCCAATTTATTTAAGTGGCGCGTATCTTCCGTAAATTGTTCCGGGAGCAATCCTAGTCGGAATTACTTGAATGAACAGTCGAAATGACCATCTCGAAGTCTATTATCACATATAATTTTCTCATGTATTATTGTGAGTGAAAACAGCGAGTTACGATTTTTAGAAAGATTTATACGTATTTAAATTTTAGGTTCAAAAAACGATTTTGGGAAAAGTAGGCGTCTGCTCGCAGTGAGACTAGCGCCATTGGATCCGAAATATCGTTTCTGATTTTCCAGAGTTGGTTTCGCATTTTTATGGTCCCTGTATAATTAGTTATGGATTTATAACCATTAAACCCTATTAATAATTATTTAAAAATACGAAAATACGAAAAATATTCTGTAATTACGGAATTGCCATCGAGTATTACTTATACCCTGTTTCGTTCGAGCGCCGCATGGGGGGCTTTTGCTGTCGACGACGGCGGCGAGACACGGCGGCTTCGAGGGCGGAGGCGGCGGTCGGAGCTAGGCGATGGGGAGGCGGGGGACAGCGGCGGGCACGGCGGCGGAAGGCGGAGGCGAAGGCGGCGGCCTGGCGGATCCGTGGCTCGGCGTCGCAGCTTGGAGGTGGGGGGCGGTGAAGGAGACGGCGGCGACGGGGCGCTCGGGGGTAGTGTGGGCGGAGGCGAGCGGCTCCGGTGGCGGCGATGGGCGTTACCTCGTCGGAGCAGCGGAAGACGGCGGGCGGAGCTGGCCGTCGGGCAGCGGGCGGAGGCGGGCTAGGTCGCGAATACAAGATCCGTTCTGGGATTTGAACTACGGGAATACTAGTTTTTGGCCAAAACATTTAGGAAGCGGGTTTGCGGGTTCTCTATTGAAATGATATCAGAAAATTACGAAATTAATGTGGAGAGCCCTAAATGATCATAGGATGCTACTGTAGAAGTTTGAAAACGTTTTGAAGACGTTTGAATAGAAAATAAATTCGTCGAATCAAAACGGTAATTTTGGGAGATGAATTTTAACGGGAATGTTTTGGGCATTTCCGAAAATCTGAAATTGCTGAAATACAATATAATAAGTCTAGTGCTTTAAAATATTTTTAAAAGAATTTTTGAAATCAGTTTTGATATACAACTCCTAACCAACCATTATAAAGAAGATTTAGAATAAAAATACGTTAAGTACGTATTTGAAGTGTTTGAAAAATACAGGCAGTTACATTCTACCCTCCTTAAAATAATTCCGTCCTCGGAATTCAGAAGATCGGTAATCGCCTAAGCAATTCAAACGATCGACCGGAAGGTTTGACGAACGACCACGACATAGGAAAACAAGTCGTCAATAGCATGAAATATAATGTGATATCACAGTATCAAGAAAACAAGAGATGAATACATGAATACTTACTATTGACATCACAATAGCTATTATAATAGCTACGATGATATACTGATTGCAAATGAACGAGTATAATATCAAAAGCAATAATTCATACCTCCAATCACCTGGTCGATAGCTTCGACATTTTGTGCGATCATCGTGTAGGCCCGTCATTGCGGAGGAGGTGGTAGGTGGGAAAAGGATACAAACACATGGAAATTTGGGTACAAGACGAAAGTGGGGTTAGAAAAGAAACACGAGCTCAAGAAGGATGCAAAAACGCAACAGCCTATACGTTGGGTCTGGCTCGATACTCCACTGGTCCTTCTGATCGGCTTTTGCTGAGGAACACGAACTTTGGATGATTGGGTATATCGATTTCTACCCTCCTTTGTCGACAATCAATGGTGGCATGAAATGATCTCAACCAGTCCATTCCAAAGACAACATCAGAAGTCGGCATCTTTATCACCATGAAGTTGGCAACGAGATCTCATCTACAAATCACAACGGAACAGTAGAGGCATCCGCTGGTTACCGGTAGGGAACCGCCAGCGGTCTCGACCTTCCAACGAGAAGTCAGAGGTTCAACAGTGATGGCATGTGTTTGAACGAAACGACTGGCCAAGAAGCAATGTGTAGCTCCTGAGTCGAACAGTGTGAGGGCAGGTTTACCGGCTATTAAGACGGTACCTACCGTGATGAGAATCAAGTCTAAGCTTACGATTAGAGCATGTAGTGAAAAATCACATACCTGTGATTACTTGGCCCGTAGCTTCGGCTTCTTCCACTGTCATGGTATAAGCTTGGCGTCTCTGGGGCGCCTGTCGTGGAGTCTGCTGGTACACTTGCTGCTGAGGAGGGAGTAGTTGACGTTGCTGAGCAGATGATGGTGGTTGCTTCCGTTGTGGAACTCGAACTTCTGGTGGTCGAAAATTCGAACGCTACTCTCCGTAGCCAGAGTTCAAGCGTAGAAAGATTCTAAGAAGGTCAATCGAAAGGTCAACAAGCTAAAAGAAGGGTGATAGTGATGAAGATCGATGGCGTTACATAATCATGATTCACGTCCTTGCGGTCCAGCGGACACGGTCAGGGAAGTGACTAAGCTAGGATCACTTATGCCCAGTCTAGCCAGGTCGATCCACAGACTTTAGCCAAGCACATTGACCGGTATCATGGTCCATTGAAGGAAGATTATCATTCATACGAGTGCCACCGATACAAAAGATTTTTATTAATAGCTAATTAATCCTATCAAAATTTAGGTTTTGTTAATGGCTTTTATTAAGGCCATATAGGTCAACTCCATTAGGGCTCTCTGAGGTGTTTCCGTCCATCCTTCGGGTGTCAAACCTGCATTCATAGAAAATGTTAGCTTAGTCGAGTATCGTATACGACACATCCTGGTTTCACTATACTGTTCACGAGGTATTTTGCATGGACCTGCATGGGCCGCCAAAACTGTAACGACCCGCTCTCGGGGGCCCGTTACTTATTTGGTTTATTCGCAGGTTCCGCAGTTTACCAGTGAAATCAGCATAGCCACAACTCAGAGATGTACCACAATACTCAAACCAGCGTACGGACGTTATTACAGTCCAGATTAAAGTACAACAACAACCAGCACTCTCTCTCACAAATACATGAAGGACGTACTGAAAGGAAATGCGGAAAAGGAAATACACTGTACAACACACACACCAACAGAAAAGTAACTAAAACTCTGACGCCTCTGGGTCAATGTAGGCTCATCGATCTCTGTGGCAATCTCCTCGATCAGGTCTTTGTCTGCCGGTGCCATAAATGGAACCGAAGGTAAGTCACAACAATTCTAGCGATAGAAAAAGAGGAGTGCACAAATATGGAGCAGTCTATAGTAAACAAGTGCGGAAAGTAAAGTAGGGACAGACAAGCATGCAAGTGCGATAAGTAAAGTACATCTGTCAAGCATGCAAGAGTGACAAGTAAAGTAAAGGTGAGCCGAGCAATGACAATAGCAATAACCATGACGATACTAATGACAATAGCAATAGGGAGAGTAATTGTGCCTAGCCTAGTTCGTGACTTATAATGGGAAGTACAGTGAGCAACCAAGAGTCCACCTGATATCCCGGGTTACAACAAATCGATACTGTTCAACAAATCGGTACTATTCACAAAACGATACTGTTCAATACTGTTCAATACGAAGATCGGACTGGTCGCTCCCGCACTTCCACTATTATAAGTTACCCCAAAACCCAGTGTCTGTGTAGGTTATCGTTCTTTGCAATTTTACGAGTCATTTACCATTCTCACATTTCCAGTTACAATCTTTCTGTCAAGCATGCCAATAATCTGTTCAGGTCAATAACTGTTCCGAGACTAGGTGTTAAGTCCTATGTTCATACGAGTACACTATCTATATTTCTAAGGGTAGAATTTACTGTGACTTACAATCTTCGAGGTGGTGGTAGTGATCCGGGACTGGATCTAGTGTCGATGCACGAGATTTGCTACCTGTAAACAAAAGAGATAACAAGTTAGAGAATACCCTATTTTCTTATTTATTTAAGTTGAGTGTCTGATTTTAAAACTGGTTAAAACGGCGATGAAAAGGGTCCTAAATTTTTATATAGACTATATATGATAAAAATAGTTTTACTGCAATAGGGAATATTTTTTCTAAAGTCTATAGTAATTTTTATAATTTTTAGAAACTCAAAACTAGTTTTAAAACCCAATTTATTTAAGTGGCGCGTATCTTCCGTAAATTGTTCCGGGAGCAATCCTAGTCGGAATTACTTGAATGAACAGTCGAAATGACCATCTCGAAGTCTATTATCACATATAATTTTCTCATGTATTATTGTGAGTGAAAACAGCGAGTTACGATTTTTAGAAAGATTTATACGTATTTAAATTTTAGGTTCAAAAAACGATTTTGGGAAAAGTAGGCGTCTGCTCGCAGTGAGACTAGCGCCATTGGATCCGAAATATCGTTTCTGATTTTCCAGAGTTGGTTTCGCATTTTTATGGTCCCTGTATAATTAGTTATGGATTTATAACCATTAAACCCTATTAATAATTATTTAAAAATACGAAAATACGAAAATATTCTGTAATTACGGAATTGCCATCGAGTATTACTTATACCCTGTTTCGTTCGAGCGCCGCATGGGGGGCTTTTGCTGTCGACGACGGCGGCGAGACACGGCGGCTTCGAGGGCGGAGGCGGCGGTCGGAGCTAGGCGATGGGGAGGCGGGGGACAGCGGCGGGCACGGCGGCGGAAGGCGGAGGCGAAGGCGGCGGCCTGGCGGATCCGTGGCTCGGCGTCGCAGCTTGGAGGTGGGGGCGGTGAAGGAGACGGCGGCGACGGGGCGCTCGGGGGGTAGTGTGGGCGGAGGCGAGCGGCTCCGGGTGGGCGGCGATGGGCGTTACCTCGTCGGAGCAGCGGAAGACGGCGGGCGGAGCTGGCCGTCGGGCAGCGGGCGGAGGCGGGCTAGGTGGCTGCTGCTGCTGGAGCTGGCGGAGGAGCACGGGGCTCGGGCGCCGTCGGGCTGCGGGGCGGTGGCCGTCGTCGGAGAGAGGGTGGAGGGGAGAGATAGAGAGCGGGTTTGCGGGTTCTCTATTGAAATGATATCAGAAAATTACGAAATTAATGTGGAGAGCCCTAAATGATCATAGGATGCTACTGTAGAAGTTTGAAAACGTTTTGAAGACGTTTGAATAGAAAATAATTCGTCGAATCAAAACGGTAATTTTGGAGATGAATTTTAACGGGAATGTTTTGGGCATTTCCGAAAATCTGAAATTGCTGAAATACAATATAATAAGTCTAGTGCTTTAAAATATTTTTAAAAGAATTTTTGAAATCAGTTTTTGATATACAACTCCTAACCAACCATTATAAAGAAGATTTAGAATAAAAATACGTTAAGTACGTATTTGAAGTGTTTGAAAATACAGGCAGTTACATTCTACCCTCCTTAAAATAATTTCCGTCCTCGGAATTCAGAAGATCGGTAATCGCCTAAGCAATTCAAACGATCGACCGGAAGGTTTGACGAACGACCACGACATAGGAAAACAAGTCGTCAATAGCATGAAATATAATGTGATATCACAGTATCAAGAAAACAAGAGATGAATACATGAATACTTACTATTGACATCACAATAGCTATTATAATAGCTACGATGATATACTGATTGCAAATGAACGAGTATAATATCAAAAGCAATAATTCATACCTCCAATCACCTGGTCGATAGCTTCGACATTTTGTGCGATCATCGTGTAGGCCCGTCATTGCGGAGGAGGTGGTAGGTGGGAAAAGGATACAAACACATGGAAATTTGGGTACAAGACGAAAGTGGGGTTAGAAAAGAAACACGAGCTCAAGAAGGATGCAAAAACGCAACAGCCTATACGTTGGGTCTGGCTCGATACTCCACTGGTCCTTCTGATCGGCTTTTGCTGAGGAACACGAACTTTGGATGATTGGGTATATCGATTTCTACCCTCCTTTGTCGACAATCAATGGTGGCATGAAATGATCTCAACCAGTCCATTCCAAAGACAACATCAGAAGTCGGCATCTTTATCACCATGAAGTTGGCAACGAGATCTCATCTACAAATCACAACGGAACAGTAGAGGCATCCGCTGGTTACCGGTAGGGAACCGCCAGCGGTCTCGACCTTCCAACGAGAAGTCAGAGGTTCAACAGTGATGGCATGTGTTTGAACGAAACGACTGGCCAAGAAGCAATGTGTAGCTCCTGAGTCGAACAGTGTGAGGGCAGGTTTACCGGCTATTAAGACGGTACCTACCGTGATGAGAATCAAGTCTAAGCTTACGATTAGAGCATGTAGTGAAAAATCACATACCTGTGATTACTTGGCCCGTAGCTTCGGCTTCTTCCACTGTCATGGTATAAGCTTGGCGTCTCTGGGGCGCCTGTCGTGGAGTCTGCTGGTACACTTGCTGCTGAGGAGGGAGTAGTTGACGTTGCTGAGCAGATGATGGTGGTTGCTTCCGTTGTGGAACTCGAACTTCTGGTGGTCGAAAATTCGAACGCTACTCTCCGTAGCCAGAGTTCAAGCGTAGAAAGATTCTAGAAGGTCAATCGAAGGTCAACAAGCTAAAAGAAGGGTGATAGTGATGAAGATCGATGGCGTTACATAATCATGATTCACGTCCTTGCGGTCCAGCGGACACGGTCAGGGAAGTGACTAAGCTAGGATCACTTATGCCCAGTCTAGCCAGGTCGATCCACAGACTTTAGCCAAGCACATTGACCGGTATCATGGTCCATTGAAGGAAGATTATCATTCATACGAGTGCCACCGATACAAAAGATTTTTATTAATAGCTAATTAATCCTATCAAAATTTAGGTTTTGTTAATGGCTTTTATTAAGGCCATATAGGTCAACTCCATTAGGGCTCTCTGAGGTGTTTCCGTCCATCCTTCGGGTGTCAAACCTGCATTCATAGAAAATGTTAGCTTAGTCGAGTATCGTATACGACACATCCTGGTTTCACTATACTGTTCACGAGGTATTTTGCATGGACCTGCATGGGCCGCCAAAACTGTAACGACCCGCTCTCGGGGGCCCGTTACTTATTTGGTTTATTCGCAGGTTCCGCAGTTTACCAGTGAAATCAGCATAGCCACAACTCAGAGATGTACCACAATACTCAAACCAGCGTACGGACGTTATTACAGTCCAGATTAAAGTACAACAACAACCAGCACTCTCTCTCACAAATACATGAAGGACGTACTGAAAGGAAATGCGGAAAAGGAAATACACTGTACAACACACACACCAACAGAAAAGTAACTAAAACTCTGACGCCTCTGGGTCAATGTAGGCTCATCGATCTCTGTGGCAATCTCCTCGATCAGGTCTTTGTCTGCCGGGTGCCATAAATGGAACCGAAGGTAAGTCACAACAATTCTAGCGATAGAAAAAGAGGAGTGCACAAATATGAGCAGTCTATAGTAAACAAGTGCGGAAAGTAAGTAGGGACAGACAAGCATGCAAGTGCGATAAGTAAAGTACATCTGTCAAGCATGCAAGAGTGACAAGTAAAGTAAAGGTGACCGAGCAATGACAATAGCAATAACCATGACGATACTAATGACAATAGCAATAGGGAGAGTAATTGTGCCTAGCCTAGTTCGTGACTTATAATGGGAAGTACAGTGAGCAACCAAGAGTCCACCTGATATCCCGGGTTACAACAAATCGATACTGTTCAACAAATCGGTACTATTCACAAAACGATACTGTTCAATACTGTTCAATACGAAGATCGGACTGGTCGCTCCCGCACTTCCACTATTATAAGTTACCCCAAAACCCAGTGTCTGTGTAGGTTATCGTTCTTTGCAATTTTACGAGTCATTTACCATTCTCACATTTCCAGTTACAATCTTTCTGTCAAGCATGCCAATAATCTGTTCAGGTCAATAACTGTTCCGAGACTAGGTGTTAAGTCCTATGTTCATACGAGTACACTATCTATATTTCTAAGGGTAGAATTTACTGTGACTTACAATCTTCGAGGTGGTGGTAGTGATCCGGGACTGGATCTAGTGTCGATGCACGAGATTTGCTACCTGTAAACAAAAGAGATAACAAGTTAGAGAATACCCTATTTTCTTATTTATTTAAGTTGAGTGTCTGATTTAAAACTGGTTAAAACGGCGATGAAAAGGGTCCTAAATTTTTATATAGACTATATATGATAAAAATAGTTTTACTGCAATAGGGAATATTTTTTCTAAAGTCTATAGTAATTTTTATAATTTTTAGAAACTCAAAACTAGTTTAAAACCCAATTTATTTAAGTGGCGCGTATCTTCCGTAAATTGTTCCGGGAGCAATCCTAGTCGGAATTACTTGAATGAACAGTCGAAATGACCATCTCGAAGTCTATTATCACATATAATTTTCTCATGTATTATTGTGAGTGAAAACAGCGAGTTACGATTTTTAGAAAGATTTATACGTATTTAAATTTTAGGTTCAAAAAACGATTTGGGAAAAGTAGGCGTCTGCTCGCAGTGAGACTAGCGCCATTGGATCCGAAATATCGTTTCTGATTTTCCAGAGTTGGTTTCGCATTTTTATGGTCCCTGTATAATTAGTTATGGATTTATAACCATTAAACCCTATTAATAATTATTTAAAAATACGAAAATACGAAAATATTCTGTAATTACGGAATTGCCATCGAGTATTACTTATACCCTGTTTCGTTCGAGCGCCGCATGGGGGGCTTTTGCTGTCGACGACGGCGGCGAGACACGGCGGCTTCGAGGGCGGAGGCGGCGGTCGGAGCTAGGCGATGGGGAGGCGGGGACAGCGGCGGGCACGGCGGCGGAAGGCGGAGGCGAAGGCGGCGGCCTGGCGGATCCGTGGCTCGGCGTCGCAGCTTGGAGGTGGGGGCGGTGAAGGAGACGGCGGCGACGGGGCGCTCGGGGGGGGTAGTGTGGGCGGAGGCGAGCGGCTCCGGTGGCGGCGATGGGCGTTACCTCGTCGGAGCAGCGGAAGACGGCGGGCGGAGCTGGCCGTCGGGCAGCGGCGGAGGCGGGCTAGGTGGCTGCTGCTGCTGGAGCTGGCGGAGGAGCACGGGGCTCGGGCGCCGTCGGGCTGCGGGGCGGTGGCCGTCGTCGGAGAGAGGGTGGAGGGGAGAGATAGAGAGGGAGAGTGAGAAGAGAGAGATGGAGAACGGGCGGGAGAGTGAGGGTGAGACGTTGAGAGAGGGAGAGTGATAACCTGTCGTTGGTTTCGAACGAAAAACAAGGGGGAGAGAGATTAAGTTACTGTGTGTTTATTTTTGTGAAGCTTGGGGGTTTAAATAGGGATTATCAATGGCAGATTTGTAAATAGGGGAGAGGGGACAAGGGATTAAAAGAGGGGAGAGGGATGTTGGATCTGATATGATTTCAGATCCAACCAGAAATTCGGTGGATAATTAGAGTAGTTGGGGGTTAGGGGTAAAAGTAACTAGTAAAAAGATCATTAGTGAATGTAATTAGCAGGGCGGTGAAATACAGACACATTTTTACAAACGACTCCGAAAAATTACGAAAACATACCCACGGGATCGTATCGACGCGAGGATCGCGAATACAAGATCCGTTCTGGGATTTGAACTACGGGAATACTAGTTTTTGGCCAAAACATTTAGGAAGCGGGTTTGCGGGTTCTCTATTGAAATGATATCAGAAAATTACGAAATTAATGTGGAGAGCCCTAAATGATCATAGGATGCTACTGTAGAAGTTTGAAAACGTTTTGAAGACGTTTGAATAGAAAATAAATTCGTCGAATCAAAACGGTAATTTTGGGAGATGAATTTTAACGGGAATGTTTTGGGCATTTCCGAAAATCTGAAATTGCTGAAATACAATATAATAAGTCTAGTGCTTTAAAATATTTTTAAAAGAATTTTTGAAATCAGTTTTGATATACAACTCCTAACCAACCATTATAAAGAAGGTTTAGAATAAAAATACGTTAAGTACGTATTTGAAGTGTTTGAAAAATACAGGCAGTTACAACTCCCAAGGATGTAGTCGGCTCCCAGAGACTTTTCAGGGATATGGCAGATTTCAGAGTAGTTGACTACTGGCACTACAACAAAACTAGTCATTTACAACTTTCATGTTACAACGTTTCTACTTTGGTAGTTGTAATAAATGTTTATCATAACTTTTTTTGTTTGAAAGTTGTAAAAAATATTAATTACAACCTTTTTATCAAGGATAGTTGTAAAAAATAGTTATTACAACTTTTTTTCCTGAATAGTTGTAAATTTTAATTTTGACACAACAACTTTTTATTTTCTAAAAGTTGTAAAAAATGTTTATTACAACTTTTTTTAGTTGATAGTTGTAAAAATAGTTATTACAATTTTTTTCTTGAATAGTTGTAATAAGTGATTTTCAATTAGTGGCAAGCTTGTGACTATTTTAATGGCAAACTTGTAAATAAGCAATAGAACAGCTTTTAGAGGAGTTGCGCTTAAAACATATACTCCTCAAATTTTTGCCGAACGCGGGCTTCCCAAATGTTTCTAACTTTTTCGTTCCCCCCGTTTTATTCACAGGCATTATTCTCCTCTCTCAGAATACTCTCTCTCACCTCCTTCACCATCCGCCTCTTCTGCTTCTCCCTCACAATCGCCGGAGGCCTTGTGGCATCATCAACCGTGGAGTCGCATCGGCCACGTCGGCCACGACCTCTATCTTCGATGTCGACGACTGTGATCTCCGGCTAACTGCAGCGTGGCAATCTCTCCGCCCCTCACGTGGTGGGGATCATGGGGCTTCCCCATCTCTGCCCCGGCCCCGCCTTTTTCGAGGATGCAGCCCATTCGATCCCACCTCAGATCTGGTCACCGAAGCCGTCGCCTCTATCGGTCGCCAAACCCTTGATTCCTGCATCGGCCGCCAAACCCTTGATTCCTCCATCAGCCGCCAAACCCTTGATTCCTGCATCGGCCGCCGAACCCTTGATTCCTCCATCGGCCACCGAATCTATCGCATCCACGGATTTGTCTCGTGGGTTTGCTTGCTTTCAGCCTTCAGGGCAGCCAAAAGAGGCGGTAATGTGAGCGAGTATGTGCCCAGATCTCGTCCATGGGTCACCCTTAACCCAATCGCCGCCAACAAAGAGTCTGCCATCCTCGAGCTCAAGGTCTGGTTTCTTTTGCTCTATATCCCCTTTAAAACCCTACGTGTTTCCCTTATCTATACAATTTCATTCTTTACTTGGAAATTTTTTGCGTTCAGGAGCAAGGAAATCAATATATGAAGAAGGGGAAAGGTACTACAATGATGCGATCGATTGCTACTCGAGGGTTATAAATCAAATGGCTTTAAACGAATTTGAGACAACCGTTCTCTTTGCAAATCGTGCATACATGAATTTGCTATTGGGGAATTACAGATGAGCTCTGAACGATTGTTGCTAGGGCTCTAAACTATGGCATCGATGAGACTCCTGAAGCAGGTAATTTGCATTTCAGCCATCAGTGCATTATAAGTGAATCCTCGACTTAAATCAATTCTGATACTTGTTTGTGTGGGTGTTGTGCAATGCAAGGACTCACACTATCAGAGAAATTGTTTCATATATACTGTCACTATCATATTGGAAACCTCGCGACAGGATTATTCGTGATGTTCTCGCTCGTGGCTGGGCTCGTAGGCATTACTGCCTCGCTCTTTGGACTGCATAATGTCCTGGAAGGGAGGGCTTCGAGCTTGTTATCAGCTTCAGCTTCTTCGATTGTCTCTTGGGCCCTCACTCTCTTGGCAATGAGGTAATATTGATGGATTATGTTAAGTCATCATTTGCTGATGGCGATACTGACGTAATCCTTTTGCAATCTTTGCCGATTGGCATGTAAGGAGATCACAATAAGCCCTATGACCGCAAGCCTGGTAAGTCGAAAGCATATGGAAAATTCTTCTCAATTTTTTTGGAGCAAACATGTTGGAATTTAAGTTATGTTTATGTATCTTGCGCGACGATGTGCAGAGGGCAATGGAGACTCTGACCATCATCCGCAGCGACACACAGCTATTTTGCACTAGAGCAATCCAAGCTGGGGTCACAGAGACAACCAAGTGTCCCTTCATCACTGGAAGAGTTTGAGAGCATGTTTAATGATGGATTAAAGCTGTTTTGATCCAAAATGCAAGTAGCCAACTAGCTTATTTATTTTTGTTATCCAGAATCTGGTAGTTTTCTGGTTCTTATCTTTTGCTTTTTCTTCATATCAGGGGGGTAGCAACTAGCAAGATCATTAGAAGGTTACATGTGAGATTAGAGAATGTGTAGCCTTCCGGATGCATTGACGATTTCCTTTTGAGTAAAATATATGATGATAAACTGGAGGCAGAGGCAAAGACTTGTTGTGAGAAAACAGCACATGTCGTCACTCCCATTTCTTATGATTTGGTCAATGATCTCAATGATGATTTTTTGATATTCATTAGTTGAGTTTTATTATTTATCACTAATTTAAATAATCAGAGCAGAGGGATTTGAATAGTCTATCTATAGAGGAAACATGCAAGAAGAAAATTTTGGCGTAACTAACCGAGAATTGGTGACAGATCTCAATTGCTGAGACTATCTCAATTGCTAAAACTATGTGAGCTTTTGTTGTTTAACCTATCATTATTTTTATCCTTTGTCATGATGGTATTTCCTCAAACTACTTTTATCTTTAAGCTTTGTCTGCCAGCACCATATCGCCCAAAATTCAACCTGTAAGCCACAAATTTGACACTATGCAATTGATGCATATCGTACAAAGTAATATTTACAAGTTTTGTACTAATTCAGGTGAGAACTGGAAAACTAGCACATACATTGCTATCATCTTTAATATTTTTTATAAGTGCTTTGATTTTCAATGGTTAGATTTACTGGTCCATTCTACTACCGATGCCTAATATATAGATATGTGTCACTGGAGATGGTGCTTTATGTCATATGAAACAAACTTTAACTTGTTTTTCTTGGCTTTAATTATTTTACCTACATCTTTCATATCAAGGCCATTAAGCGAGCATACGAGTCACGCAATGAAGATTTCTAAAGTTTCATGGTGCACCATATACGTGTGTAAGATTTTTGACTGAGTAATTATTGCCGTTTTCCATGTAGTCAGCATGTCAGCACCATTAAAAATTACTGTATATTAGACAAGTATTTGCATAAAACCGAGGAAACATATGATCGAATACAATCTTGAAAGAATGATTTATTATATTACCTAAAGATTTCAGCTAGAATATCCATACCACCTGATTTATTAAAAATATCCAATTGATTAATTTTGAGAGCTAAGTAAATAGATCTTATATGGTTTTGAATCTAAGAAGAATTTGACATTTTGATTATAACAACTAACATAAGAAAGTGATGTAGTTAGTTTATGATTGTGAATGTAAAATACGACTTACTTTACTAAGTTTCTCTCCATAAGCAAGGTTTAATTAATGTTCTTAATCTGGATCATTATTACCATTCTATCTTTGAAGTCAATTTAATTTATTACGGAGTCAGATTGTAACCTTGGCTGCATGGAGAAATTGGGAGAATATATTTTGTTATATAGATTGCTTGTGATATTGAAGATGTGATATAACATTATTTTCTTTGCTGAAATGGTTTATCTATTTCAACGTTTATTGATCTGAGATATTCGATAATTCTCTCGATGTTAGTCAAATCACAGAGAGACTAGACATGTTTTCATTAGGACTGCTGTTAGGCGAAGACAGTTAAAAATCTTCACCATCCTACTAGAAGTATCTGATGGTATTATATTGCAAAACACCTCTATTATGATCTACATGTGCAAAGCTGAAAATTGGCTTCCACATCTTGTATAACTAATTTATTCCATTTCAATATGTCCAAAATCTTTCTCATAGATCTATGCTTGCCACATGCTCTAAGGTGATGGGTTCTATGGCCATTGGATGTACAGATGAGATGCACGGATTGTATTTTGATTCAATAGAAGCATCATTCGTCAAGAAGTTGTATAGCAGCGAATGTGGTTCAAATGATTTGCTTGGTTGGTTGCCAAGAGCCAAATCACAGACAAAATCATCTGAATCTGATTCAAAAAACCAGTCATTTGATCAGGTATGTTGACTCGAACCATTATTTAAGAGATAAGGAAAACTTTTACCAGTTACTAAAACTTTTTCTACTACTTTCTTAATTTGCAGTTTAAGGTTTTGCTTATGGGCTGCTGGGAGAAACTAAAAGTTGGCAGAGCTAAGAATCAGAGTGAGAATGATAACGAATCACACAAGCTAGCCGAAAATCCTTGGATTCAGCATTTTAGGTCACATTCCACTGCCAAAGAGCCACATGCAACATTAGCATCTCAGTTACATTAACTTGGCTGGACCTTCAGCTCACTTGATACATAGGAAGCAACTGGTTCAAGGCAGCCACCCACATTCCCATTTGCCATAATCTCATAAAATTCATAAATTCTAGGTTGGTGGCATTAAGATGATCCCAAAACCACAAGGTTAGCTTGGCTTTTCATGCTCATATATAATGATCTAATGCTGATATCAGACTTGTAGTTGCTTTTCCTAATAATTTTTGGTAATCCAGGAATATACTGGAAGAAATTGTCACCCGACAAGCTAAGCCAAATTCGTATTCTTAGGTAGCTGAAGCGGTGAATAGACAGACATCCACGGCCCTCAGAACTGGAACTCCATTGCCTAGAAGCTCATAGGGTGATCATGTCCAATTATCACCACAACTTCTCTTTCGGCCAATTTTAATTAGATTTTGTATGTAATTTCTCCTTAAAAATTCTGTGTCTTGCAGGAAAGAGTTGTAGGCTTAGGTGGTTCAACCAGCTGTACCCAAGAATCAACAGAAGGCAATTCACCGAAGAGAAAGAAGAGATGCTCCTTGCTGCCCACCGTGTCCACGGCAAGAAGTGGATCCTCATCGACTGCCTCTTCCTTGGTCGGACCAACAATGCCGTCAAGAACCACTGGCAAGTCATCATGTCACGACGACAGATGGAGCAATCCAGGTTGTTTGGAAAGATGAGTGGTAGTAGCTATGAATCGTCATCGTCATCACATCTTCACATCACACTATGACTAATCACTACCAATTCGATAAGAGCAAGCTGTTCGTGTTCCGGAATCCTTTGAAGGGATCCACCGCGGTCCCATCGAGACGTCTCAGCTTTCGTGGGTGTGTTCCCAGTCATCGACCATCTCATCACATCCTGATAATTATAGAATACTTGAGAGTTCACAGTTCTTGAACCAGCAGTCTCGAATACCATATCATCGGAGTTTTGGATCATCAGGGCAGCTGCCTAACTACAATCACATCAGAACTTTCTTTATTGGCTTCTCTTTTATCGGTGATGAGTGCAAGCTGGTGAGAATTGGGGATGATTTGAGTTCTAGGACGAGTAATCATGAAGAATGAGTCGGTGATTGTTTAAAGAAGGAGAGCATGTGATTGTTTAAAGAAGAAGAACGTTCCGTTCATCGATTTCTTGGGCATCTGCATCATTCTTTGCGCTTCAAAAGACACAAGCCAGGAAAGTTGTTTACAAATTTTCAGAATTATGTTGGATGATAACTTATTTCATGTTCATATATATGTGCAATTGTGCATTACAACGATGCAAACGTCGAAAATGGAGCATCCAGATTTTATTACTTTGGGTTTAGAATTTAATAAGAATTATGGCATATGCAGTGATGACTGATGAATCTAGAAATTCCTTTTTTAATTAGCCAACTCATTTAAATATTAGCCAGAATTTGGCTGAATGTAGTTATTCTTTTTTAATTAGCCAACTGATGAAACCAATAATAATATTATGTGTGCGTTTATTTGGAACAGCTGCAACCGTGTAAATTTTTTTTAAATTTTGTGCTTTTTTCGCAACTTTTTATAAAAGTTGTAGTAGAGTTTTAAACAACTATTTAAATCAGTTGTAATAGAGCTTTTCCCAACCTTTATAAAAGGTTGTAAAAAAAGTTTTCGCAACGTTTATTTTTATTGAACGTGGTAATATCTCTTTACACAATCTTTTATAAAAGTTGTAATAAAAGTTTATACAACGTTTATTAAAAGTTGTAATAGAAGTTTACACCACTTTTATTAAAAGTTGCAATATCTATTTATACAACCTTTTATAAAAGTTGTAATAGTAGTTTACACAACTTTTAATATTCCTTTACACAACTTTTTATAATAGTTGTAATAAAAATTTACACAACGTTTATGAAAAGTTGTAATAAAAGTTTACACAACGTTTATTAAAAGTTGTAATATTTACATATTACAACGTTTTCTTACAACATGCAGAAAAAGTGGTCGAAGGATCCGACCCTATTACAACTTCGCATATTACAACGTTTGTTAAAAAGTTGTCGTACCCCTATTACAACCTTTTTTAGAAATTGTAAATGACTAGTTTTGTTGTAGTGTGGGTGTTTGTAGTTGACTACGGTTTGGAACTTAGCTCCTATGAAAAGTAAGCTCTCAAATGAGTTTAAAATGAGTTTTAAAAATATTTTAGAAAATCATTTTGTGTGTGTGCATATTCTTCTTGGCTTTAACATAATCCTAAGAAAAATAAAAGACAACTCACACACTAGACACTATGAAGACTTTTAAGCCATGGTTGAAGTTGATGTAATTGTATGGGTTTCATTGAATTTGAGCTTCTCTTTAGCTTGAGCTTGAGCACATTCTTTGAGCTTCATCTTTGAGCTCCTCTTGTGCTTGAACTTAAAGCTTTAGAATGTAGACGTTGAATTGCGAGCTAAATTCATCTTCATCTTCTATGAGTGTGGTTGAAGTTCTTCTTCTCGGAGTATGCTTTGAGCTTCACATAGCTTATCAACCTACACATCTTAAATAATATGATTAGTATATTAACAACATTTGGTGTGATCATCATCAAAACCACTTTGGGGTGGGGACAAGATTTCCCAACACTCTCCCCCTTTTTTCGTGATGACACCCAAATGAAAAACAAATGAATAATTTGAAATGTAAAATGATGAGTAAGTGTACTTACTCCCCCTGCTTAGATGAAATGTAAAATGATGAGTAAGTGTACTTAATCCCCCTGCTTAGATGAGGTATGAAATCATATCATACTCCCCAGCATCAAAGCTGGTTAGCAACACATTATTCATTTATGTTTTTGCATTTTACTATTTTTCTCCCATTGTCATCATACAAAAAATATATGATAACATTCATGACAATTTTCACAAAGTTATACTGAGTATTCAAACAATTAAACCAAGTGTTTGAAAAAACATATCATGAGTTAAAATAATCAAACCAACTCAAAGAAATTTGAATAGAAGTGTTATTTATATATATTCCATGCAATCTTATTTCTACTCAAGCAAGCTATATGGGGAATATCAAGAGATAGTCATATGCAGGGCAAAGCAATTAAAGCAGTGTAAGAACAGTGTATCATCATATTACAAACCAAGTTGTTTAAGCTATCAAACAACCACAAGTGCAGAGTATAAGAAATTATTACAAACCATTTGTTTAGAAAAGCATTGTATCAAACATGCAAGGAAGTAAGCATAATTAAGAAGAACCACCATTCTTCTTCTCCTTCTTCAGTTCCTTGATCTTATCAAGGATTTCACCAAGAACTTTTTTGGTGATCTGATTGCTGCTAATCACCAGGTCCTTCATATTTTCTAATTTTTTGTTGATATCTTCAAAGCCCTTTGCTTGTGAAATCTTCAACCTGTCAATTTTCTTCAGGAGCATATCCTGAAGCTCAATAATGTATGAAGGAACATCATCAGATGGTGCAAGCTCTTCTTCTTCTTCACTTCCTTCTTCTTCGTTGTCTTCTTCTTCTTCAATAACTCTCTTACCTTTCTTCCTCTCTGTAGTGGAACTCGATTCACCTACTAACCTCTCCTCTGGAACATTTTCGTTTAAGTCTCGATGAAGTCCCATATGAGCAAGAGTACGGATATAAAAAATAAGAGCAGGTTCCAAGACCTCAGATTCATTGTCCAAGATGATATCATATGCACTAAAGATGATGGTAAGATAGTGACCATGGGCTAAAGGAGCGATGACTCTACTAGATAAGACAGAATGAATAATAGAGTCCATGATGATCCTAGCCCAGTTAACTTTAATGTTGCCAAGCATAGCATAGATGCACTTAGCCTGACGCTCAGAGAGGACAGCATGGCTACCAGATTTCTGGGTGATGTTATAGGACAAGATGTTTGCTAAGATCCTAGTGGGATATCTGAGATCACTACTAGGCATTTTGGTTTGGAAGTATCTTCCTGGTAGGAACATCTTGTTTAATATATTTTCATCAACCAGTTCTATATCATCTAGGAGTTTCCCAGTAAATGGGATTCCTAAGGCTTGTCCTAAGGATGTTACAGTTATGTGAAGTTGAGTGTCAAGAACTTTGGTGCGAAAACAGGATTTGTTAAGATCAGCATCAATGTTTGCATATATTAGGTGAACAAGTCTATGATAGAAAAGATATGAGTTATCCTATGAAAATAAGTTCAGCAAATTTTGATACTCAAAGATACTATCTATACCATAGTTTTCAATATCTTCAATGTTGACAAATCTTTCATGAAGGATTTGCTTTTTTGAGATGCTCAAAAATTTGGCATAGCTACTGAAATCTACAAGATACAGTTGAATCACTTCCTTCTCAGTTAGAGCATGGGTAGTTTCATCTAATTTTCTCTTCTTGATAGCAACAACCTTCTTAGGCATGATTTCTAGGATGAAAGTATGAAATATTGAATGGAGAGGAAGGATATTACCTTGTTGAATAAGAACTCCTTGAAAATATGAGAGATCCTAAAGGAATTGAGCTCCAAGGAAGAGAGATGCAATATGATCAAGAGAGAATTCCTAAGAGAGAGCTTTAAAGAGGTAGTCGGCTACGTTAGGGTTTTGGGAGATGGGGTTTTGTGTTTTCTTGATGAAGAGAGGGATGAATAAAGTCCATTGATCTAAAGGAGCAATGGTTGAGATTAAATCTTCTTAATGGGCATAAGTCACCTAGTGGGTATGAATCCAATAGGCCTTGAAAACCCGCTTAAAGTTAGTCAAAAAGAGCACAACAATTCAGCAGACTACACTCTGGTAGTCGACTCCCTCCTGGATTTGAGAGATTTATCATCCCAAGTTGATTCAACATGCTAGTTTGAGTGTTTGCCAAAAGTTTTGAAAATAGTGTTTATAAAAACATCAAAACACACATATGAAGAAAAAAAATCATAACAATAATTTTTAATCATTTATATATTCCTTACACACTTGCAAAGCAATGAGTTTTAAGCGTTCTTTTTGCAAAGTGCTGATTTTTGTTCAATATATTTGAACAAATGTTCTGTCTTCCTCCTTTATTTAGGGTACCTGAAAAGATATAAACGTTGTGGTACTCATATATTTTTGAGTCCATAGGATTAGTTTACAGGAAGCCAAACCCAATACGGTTTAGCTCCTTCAAGAGAAACATATTTATAATTTTTATTCAAATGAATACTTTGAATAAACTCACATGCGTACCTTTGTTTCTTTTGATACGTCTCATGCTTGGGGATCCATATGCTCAAGAAATTACTATTAGCACGATGCATCCTAGTATGCTTATTCCTTTTCTTGGCATGAGTGGAGTCATAACCAAGTCCGGTTTTACTAAAAGATGCATTCTGACTATCAATTAAGCTATCTAGTTTTCCTTTTTCTTTATTGAAGTTTTCAACAATCTTCATAATGGAGTCATATTTGTCTTTAATAGACACTAGAAGATTATTTAATCCTTCAATCTTTTTTTCATTGAGTCAATATCCTTTTCAAGCCATTCATTTTTCTCTTTTTAACGCAATATTCTCTTTGAGTAGTTCTTCTTTATCCTTTGCATCTTTCTTACCCAATTTTAGAGTTTTTCTATGTTCTCTAATGAGTTTTTCATGAAGATTGCAAAGTTCTTTATATGCACCCCTATAGTCCATATCTTCATCATCATTAGATAAAGTGTCATCTTCGCTAAATGATGAGTGATGGGTTGAGTTTACCTGAGAGAACCCATGAAGCACATATGAGTTGACTCTCTTCTATCTCCTTTGTCGTTGGATGAGGATGACGATTCGTCGAAGCTCGAGTCATCACTTTGGTTAAATGCTGCATATGCTTCCTTTCTCGGTCGTCAGAACTTGTTTCTTCTATTCCCCCTTTTCTCATTGATATCTCTGCTTTTGCCTCGACCTTTGATGTCTCTATTGTTTTTCTCTAGCAGACAATCTCTTTTCACGTGTCCTGGTTTGTTACATCCAAAACAGATAATGTTGTAAGAACGAAAAGATCATTTACCATACTTACTTGACATGAAGTCTTTGAAATTTTTCGAGATGAATGCAATATGTTTTTCTCTGTCAGTGTAGTCGGAGTCTTCTTCATTGACGTTGAATGATATGTTCTTTTTGTTTGGCTTTTCTTCAGCCTTCTTATCTTCTTCGAGTTCAATCTCAACTGACATAAGGGTTCCAATCAGATCTTCAAGAGTGAGGTCACTTATGTTATGAGCTTCTTGAATGGTTGTTGTCTTTCCTTTCCATTCGGGTCTGAGCGATCTCAAGATCTTCATTACCTGATTATACTCAGATACCTTTTTCCATATCCCTGTAAGCTCATTGGTTATATTAGTGAAGCGAATATTCAGATCATTGATAGATTCGCTCTCTTCCATTTTAAAACTTTCGAACTTAGAATTAAGCAGATTAATACGAGACTCTTTTACCTTGGTCGTTCCCTCTTGACTTACTCAAGTGTGTGCCAGATCTGATGAGCAGTCACACACTGGGAGATTCAGTTGAATTTGGGTCCAGTTACAGCACTGTCAGCACAAAATAAAGAGTTCATCGCTTTGGCATTTAGGTTGCCTGTTTTTTTCTCCTCTGCAGACTATTTCTCCATCTCGGTGATCGTCGTTATGTATTTGTTCTTCATGATTGTCCAAACGTCTATGTCAACTGACTGGAGATGTATCATCATACGGATCTTCCAGTTTGCATAGTTTGTGTCGTCGAAGATAGGTGGTCGAATAGTGTTAAGTCATTCCTTATGGAAAGAAGTTGATGCCATCGCTTAACTTTGCTTTGATACCAAGTGTTAAATCTTGTGGATGGCAAACAACACTAGAATGGGGGTTAAATAGTGTTGTATGAAGAAAACTTTTTCTATTTCGACGATCAATAATACAAAACTAATTTTCCTTCCAATGTTTCCTAAGGAACCAAGTAGAGTGATCTACGCTTGGTCATTAATCAATACGATGATCTCCAAATAAATATAAAAGAAGATATAAAGATCAAAAGAATAATGATAATAGAAGAGATCTTACAGCGAAATAAAAATACAAACTTTGCAATAACAATTTTATTAGCAAAGAGTAAATTAACACATGATTACAAGAGACATATAATTAAACAATGAAAAAGTAAGAACTAAATAAATAACGAGATACAGTCACAGAAAATCACACAGAGAGACAAGAGATCTATCCTGGTTCTCCACAACCTGGGTATGTCTAGTCCCCGACCGTCAATGATCGATATTTAATCCACTATTTCCTTAGAAATACAATTACCAAGCTTCATTCGCTAAGATTTCCAACGACCTAGTTCCACCACTGGGATTTCCAACTACCTAGTCTCAACTAGGATTACCACTTAGCCTTAGCTAGGATTTCCAACACCCTTATCTTCAAGGGACTACAAGTAAAAAATCGAAATCCAATTCACCACAATAATTTAGTGGAGATTGGTTTATACCCAATAATTCTATAGCCAAGATGAATTTGCAATGCTCTAAGTGGCTAAAGAATTTTAAATTGTTCTTTGATCACACAAAGAATATGAAATGATTCAATGTGATCAAGAACTTTAGATGTTTCAAAAATCCTTTAAGAATATGAAAAATACAAGTAGAGAGGATTTTGAAAACCAATTTACAATAGCCAAAAAATAATGATCTTAAAAGATTTAGAAAAGAATATACGAAATAAGATCAGAGATTTGAGAAATTGTTTGGCTACGAAGAACTTTGAGAGTGATGAGAACTTTGAGAACCTTTGATAGAATTATAGCTTTGCTCAAGAATGAATTTGTTGTTTTTTTTTTGTTTTTTTTTGTTTTTTTGTTAGAAAAAACAGATCTCAAGGGTTCTCTATTTATAGAGCTAAGAGAGAATTTGAATTAATTCAAATGAAAGTTGACTGCAGCCCAAAAAATTAGCTAGGAGTAAATGGTAGAGGAAATCAAGGGAGTCTGCTCGAACACAGCTGCTAGTCGATTCCCAAAGAGGTAGTCGGCTCCCAGAGATTTTTCAGGGATAAGGCAGATTTCAGAGTAGTTGACTACTGGGTTTTTGTAGTTGACTACTGGGTGTTTGTAGTTGACTACGGTTTGGAACTTAGCTCCTATGAAGAGTAAGCTCTCAAATGAGTTTAAAATGAGTTTTAAAAATATTTTAGAAAATCATTTTGTATGTGTGCATATTCTTCTTGGCTTTAACATAATCCTAAGAAAAATAAAAGACAACTCATACACTAGACACTATGAATACTTTTAAGCCATGGTTGAAGTTGATGTAGTTGCATGGGCTTCACTTGAATTTGAGCTTCTCTTTAGCTT
The DNA here is from genome assembly GCA_030789695.1 of Scilla litardierei. Lineage (NCBI taxonomy): Eukaryota > Viridiplantae > Streptophyta > Magnoliopsida > Asparagales > Asparagaceae > Scilla > Scilla litardierei. Next base: position 173,368 of record JAULAV010005135.1, on the reverse strand, counting down.
GAGCTTGAGCACATTCTTTGTGCTTCATCTTTGAGCTCCTCTTGTGTTTGAACTTAAAGCTTTAGAATGTAGACGTTGAATTGCGAGCTAAATTCATCTTCATCTTCAATGAGTGTGGTTGAAGTTCTTCTTCTCGGAGTATGCTTTGAGCTTCACTTAGCTTATTTGCACAACCTACACATCTTAAATAATATGATTAGTATGATTAGTATATTAATAACATTTGGTGTGATCATCATCAAAACCACTTTGGGGTAGGACTAGATTTCCCAACAATTCATGTGTTGCATTAACCATCTTAAAGAACCTTAGTATCATTATAGAATCTAACCCAATAGGTTCCTCATGCCAAGAACTCGTTTTGGAGTCTCTGGCCTTCCATCAGGTGCCTGCTGAAGGTAGGACATGCGACTGGTGATCACCAGGCGCCTGGCTAGCCTTCTACAGGCGGCTGTGATGCACATGATCAAGTCAAATTTATTTGACTCTATCTTGAGCTTTTGGTGCAGGTGACTAAAGTACAAAAGACAGGTGCATGTCATCCATCAGGTGCCTGAACATTGTTCTGCAGTCATCTATGTGCCAAAGTGCGTAACTTTTCAATTCTGTGCTTCATTCCATCTTGTGAGTCAGTCGACTGAAGTTCAATTGTCAGTCGCATGTCATCCTTCAGGCGCCGAGACAATGTTCTCTAGTCGTCTGAATGCACAAGTGCGAAAGTTGACATTTCTCAGCTCCTTTCCATACCTCCTGGCAGTTGCCTGCTGAAGTCTGTTCAGGCACCTGCACAGTGTACATGCACCGATGTAGTCTTTTACAGTCGCCCTCAGATTAAAGCCGTTGGATTAATCTGACCGTTGATCAGTCGCATGTCCACTGTTCATTAGGCGGATGTCCGAGCCGTAAAATGCCAAAATCTAGTCGTTGCATAATTCTCTCTTTGGGCTTTTTGCTTGGTTTATGGGGTTTTTGTGGCTTCATATATATATGAGTGAGCTTAGTTCATTTAGAACTCTTGGAACATTTGGTTAACATTGAAGATCATTAAGAATATTAAAGCCACTCCCATTCTCTCATTTCCTCTATTCTCTTCATGCATTGAAGCTAGCTCAAGGGAAATCCTCCAAGTGCAATCAAGCTCATCTCAACACTTGGAGATCCTCTTCCATGCCTTGCATGCATCATTGAGTAAGTTCATCTCATTAAGACATAGGTAAGAGTATATTTGTTTCATTTTTTTTACTTGAAACCATAATTCGCTTTGTGGGAATTAGTTACTCTCTTTGTGGGAGTCATCCTCTTTGTGGGAATTTAACCCTTGTGTATGTGTGATTGTGTCCTTGTGTAGGATAATACTACTTCTCTGTTTGGGAGTTAGTTTCTCTATGTGTGGGAGTTAGACTCTTGTGTAGGGTAGGTTGAGTCCTTGTGAAGGACAAATCATGTGTGTAGGGTATCCCTTAAGTAGGGATTGTATTCACTACCTTGTGTAGGATTATAGTGAATATTTGGTGTGACTGGATGTACCCAAGTTGGGGAACCAGGGTAAAATCTCTTGTGTTTGCGTATGTTTAATTGTGTAGATTAAATTCTGCTTGCACTTATAATTCCGCATTTGCAAGTTCAATTTTTAATTGCACAATTATTGCCATCACTCTATTCATCCCCCCTAGAGTGTTTGTTCTTAGTATTGCAAGGTATATAGGTCCTTACAAAAATTTCATATATATATCGAACTACAATGAACACTTTTATGTTCACAAAAAAAATCATGCATTCACGCCTTCCTTTCTCTACGAAAACTGAATCTTATTGAACCCCTTAAAATTTCATTTAGAGTTCGACCTACATTCAACAGATTTTTGCTCTACATATCCCAAACCCCCCCCCCCTTCTTCTCTATGTAAACTAAATCATATTACACCCCAAAACATTCATTTACCGACTTAAATTCAACAACTCAACGAAAAATGTACCTGATATCGAGCTAATCCTTCCCACGTGTGTAACGAACTCCCCCTTCTCATCTGTGCGCAACGACCTACCCCTACTGATCTGTAGCTCCCCCCCCCCCCCCCAAAAAAAAATCTTACCTGATATCGAGCTAATCCTTCCCACGTGTGTAACGAACTCCCCCTTCTCATCTGTGCGCAACGACCTACCCCTACTGATCTGTAGCTACCCCCCCCCCAAAAAAAAAAAAAAAAAAAAAATCTTTCCGGCCTCAAATCATATATCCCCCCCCCCAAAAAAAAAAAAATCTTTCCGGCCTCAAATCATATATCTCCCCCTTCAGCTGAATTCTCTTATAGCTCTGTGCAATGAGGAAAAATTGGAGAAGAAGAAGAGATACTCTCGTTCGGTTCATTTTGGACTTAATATTTCCGAAGTGCTGGTATGTGAACTATACGGTTGTTCAAAAAAGTTAGTGCACGGAGTAAAAAGTAAGCGGAATGTGAACGGAAAGAAAGTTTGTTCGCATGGCAATTCCATTTCGAGTGCTGTTATTTGCACCGCGCTAGTTTATGAATGCACCGCAAATTATAATATTTTTAAAATTCCAAATTTAGCCTTAATTATTTTTAAAACATTACACTTAAATTCCTTACATAATTACAAAAACTGCCATTAGTTTTATCTTAATGCACCACTTGGACTTTCATCTTCTTAATTGTTCTTCCTATCTTCTTCTTTTCTTTAATTCATCTCTTTTTATTATTAGACCTAATCTTCTGATTAACATTTTTTTCAAAATTTAGAATTCCAAAATCTTTAATGTTCTTGTTAATTTGCTGGAGGAAAAGGATGTATAATTATCAAATTAGTAACCAAATTAGTTCACTCACGGAAAAATGCTGGTGTTTCTACCCTACCCTAAGCCCTAACTTGCAACGAACAGCGTCCCAGAATATACTTACAATGGTTAATAATAGTTCAGAGATGTGCCAAAGCAAAATACGCATCTGTGAGGCTTGACTTAATCCTTGTCGCGAGATGAGCGATCATTCTTCTGCCCGTCGAGAATGCGAGAAATCTGCAGGCCTCAGGCCTACTAAATGCCTGATTGAAGAGCATCCGGATTTGGAATTCAGAAACAAACGGAAACCATGCCAAAAAGGCAATTGGAGTAAAAAGTAGTAGTCCCATCATGATTTCATATCCCAATTTGTTCAATTTGCAAGTCCAATAAACATCAGGGGATTCTGACGCGGCTGCCGTTCGCCATAAATGAAATAGAAAAAAGAATTGAGAAAGAGAGATGAGATAGAGGGTTGAAGATGAGATAGAGGGGCCCAGTGGACCGAGTCGATGCTCATGCGGTGGCTGCGGCCTCCACCAGTGAGCTTGCCGTCCAGCTTGAGTTGAAGGAGGTGGCGAGAAGAGGGGAGGTAGTCTCGAGATGGGAGAGGAGTCATGGAAAGAATGTGAGATAAAATTGGAAATAAGAGGGGTAAAAAAACAAAAAACATCTAAAGATGCGGTGAATTTATAACGTCGTATAGTGAATTTAAAGATCCGGTGAATTCAGAAAAACTTATGGTGCAAGTAACAACACTCTCCATCTCCTTTTTCTTAATGCAAATATGACCAAATTAGCCCCACAACTCATTTTCTCCCCGTCCATAGTCAACCCAACCTTCGGCCTTCCATTCTCCTTCCCCGCAACTCCGGTGGGCCTTCAGTGCCAGCGGGTCTCTTCCTGTTGATACTGAGGAAGTCCGACGACAAGAAAACGGTTGCGATGCTGGAGAAGTATCGATAATAGCCGTGCTTAGAGGTCTGTTTCTCTCAATTTCTTTTTTTAAAACCCCCCTACTTTGATTGATTTGGGGTTATGAGGGCATATGGGGTGATGGGCGTCGATGCCGGAGGGGAATCGAGAGATCGCCCGCTGCTGCCGGAGGCTCAAGATGCGGCGCTGCTACTGCCGCCGCCGCGCTTGTGGCTGTTGCGATTGGGGTTGTTGTTGTTGCCATTGTTCTTGGTGTTCATAATGGTGCTGTTGGTAACTCTGAAGAAGAAGCGTTGTTGCCGGAAGAAGCGTTGTTGCTGGAAGAAACGTTGCTGTTGTCGTCGTCGCTGCCGCTGTGCGAGCGCGAGGTTGGGGGCGGCGACGGAGGCGGTGCCGGCGATGGGGGTGCCGGTGGTGGCGGCTTCTTCCATTGCTTCGATTCTGACGGGGGACGATATGAAGGTTAGGCTTTTGTGATTAAAATGAGAAGGGGATATGTGCATCGAGAGAGTTGTTGGGGTCCGATGGTTTAATTTTTAATTGGATTCGTTGAACATTGCATTGAGATGAACGAATCAAACTTATTGATTCAATTTTGAGTTGCCAGGGACTTGAATTACTTTAGAAAAATTGTATTTCTATCGTTGGTCAGATTTTTATTGTATGCTATACTTTGTGGCAAAATCTGAACTCCTTTTTAAGTAAAATGTAGGGTCGACACACCCTCAATAGAGGAAGGGAATTGCTACTCGCACAACCGGTGTTGCTCTGCGCTAGGCTGGTCAAATTTTTCGAAAAATAACGAAAGTGTCATTTTCAAAAACCCCAAACTATCCCTCCAATACTTATTGTGCACAACATGCAACAAATTTTGCTTTTGCCTTCTGTGTTTGGTTAGCAATTTTGTTCCACAGAGACAAAATTGCTCATCGTGTACAACATGCAAAAATATTGATTGCGTGCGGTGAGCTGGAAATAATCATGTTTATTTTTGCATATTGTGCTCAGTTAGCAATTTTTGCATGTGCGCAATTTTGGTCTGTGCATCAATTTTTACATATGTTTCTAATGTTGTTACGGATGTATTCTTCTCTTTGCAATTCCATGCAAGATTGGAACATTTTCATGCAAGATCCGAATTCTTCTTGACAGATTTTCGTTACATAAAATCGTTTGTGCCATATAATTTTTCTGCCTGATCGACGTGTTTCGGGTTTTTCACCCATTAAACTTCTTCGAAAAAAATTTAACATGATTCCAACATCTTTCAGTAGATATGTATTTGAAAGATTTTAGGGTGTTTTGGCTTATGGATATTTTCGGTATTCCCTGTTGTGCGCTGAGCAAAAATTTAAATAATTATATTTAATTCGTATGTGCACTAACTCGTCTCAAAAGATGTGGGCGCTACTCCCAAATGTAGGAGATCAAACAAGTAATAATCCTGGTGAGTCCAGGTATCGTATCCACGGGACACCTGACCTGCAAAACCACGAATTTCAGTTTATAAAGAGTAACAAAACGATGAGAAACGACCACCTTTCGAAGGTAAAAATAGTGGAGTAAAGGTTTTAAGAACTAAAATAATCCTACGATAACTACGGGGAAGTCAATATTGGGGTACCAAAGTGGAGAGGATGTGTTGGCCGTGATTTCGTTAGGGGTTGCAATCAATGGTAATGGATTCTTGGTTAATCAATTGGTTCATAACGTTCGCAATCAAGATTCATAGATGAGCCTCTCGGATCATCGCCATCTCGGGTCCCTCCGGGTTTGCACACATAAACGTACCCTCGCGGTACGTCTTCCTCTCGGAATCCTCACGGTATGTGTGTGAATCAAGATCTAAAACATCTGAAACAATTGCTTAACCTAATTAGCATGACGTTTCACCCTGCAAGGGTATGAGAACGTCGGAAGGTTTAACGATAACGAATATGAAATAACGCCATAAGATCGAATATATTATTAGTTTCATAAAGAATATAGGCTCATGTGCCCGCAAGGGTCATGGTGATGTCTGCAAGGATCACGCCACGAATAAGTCCGGAAAGATCAGATTTGATCCAACAACGAATATACTTGAATAATACGTCTAGAAACTAATAAAATACGCGATTTTACATGCCAAATAGGGCATAACGACATCAAAACCAGAGAATACATAGCCCTAACTACATCACAACCAACACATATGGAGATTAGCCACGCATAGAGAGAAAATAAACCATATTCATAGACAAATACATGTTCAAATACTCAAAATACGCGACAAATATACAAAGTACGAGAGTAAGGTTATGAATTTTATCACCAAATCTACACAATTTAGCCCCAAATCTCTTTCAACAATTGCTCCTAGCCTCTGTCTCTAGGGCCTCCAAAACTCACGGCCAAATATGCTCTCTAGAGCTCAGAATACACAAAGAATACCTCAAAACCCCTAGAAATACGCTTATATAATATCATGGCGAGTTTTAGAACGCTAACGGGTTTTAGAACGCTAGCGGGTTCAAACCCGCATCCAAATGGACTAAAACCCGCTTCAATCAGCCGCTTTGATCCTCCGTCGTTGATCCCATGCGAGATCTGCTCACAGCACGCCACGTGGCCCTCAAATTTCCCGCGCTCGCCCGCCTCCGCATTCAACTCCGAATCCACTTCGTCTTTGATCTGATCCGTTGGATCGATCGGGCAGCAACCGTGATTGCGCCATGTCGCCATGCGGATCGACGCTCTGCTGTGCCCAATCCGAGTTCGAATCAAGGTTTTGTGAGCCATTGGATCAGCATCCAACGGTCACGAGCTGGCCGCGTCGGCACGTTTCTTTGAAGTGTCAGATCTGGATCCAACCACCGTGAATTGGCCACGTGGCCAGGTGGGAGAGCGGGCGTCGTATAATAATGTGTATTTCGGCCGTATTTGCATATTTTCCTTCGTGTTTCTGCATTTTAAATAGTATTCTGCATTCAAAAATTCATAGAAATTAGCACAGATCTCAGAAAAACACGAATAAATAGCCGTTGGAATCGTGAGCCTGAGATCTAAACATTAAAAATATTAGAAAGACCAGAATACTCAGTAGAATTGTATTTTAAGAATAATTAAGATATTCTTCCAATAATTAAGAATAATCTAGATAAAGATATTCTTCCAATAATTAAGAATAATCTAGATAAAGATATTCTTCCAATAATTAAGAATAATCTAAATACGACCGTATTAGAAGCTAAATACACACCATATACACATAAAATAACGCTAAATGAGGGTTTAATTATGCAATATTTACCTCGAATCACACCTCCCAACTAGCGATTTGCTAGTCCCTAGCAAAAAGAGCGATTAAATCGGATGATTAGTAAAATATAAAATTCTATCAATCACTTATGGCATAGCTCAATAATATACTTTCCAACATGATTTTGACCATTAATATACACAATCCATGAAGAAGCTCAATCACATGGTATTTTCTCTAATTTAATTTGAATAAATAACATGCAAGCATCGTTTTGCGTAAGCGAAAGTACGACACGACGTCATATCCTAGGTTTCTTATTTCCACGGAATTGGTATCGTATAAAGATCGTTCGACTTGTGGCTGTTGAGTTGCTTTATTAATTCAAACATTTTTATATATTTTTTGTATATATTTTAACAACTTAGAATGATTCAAATAAAAAGCTTTCGGTTAATGACTCCTAGGTCAGACGACCGTTAGGCATTAGGCTTAGAAGAGCCCATCGAACCTAATAACTCGAACCATCTAAGTGTTTATTATCTCCTTTTTTGAATGCACTCCACATTCATCCATCTTTCGACGCGAATCTCCAATGCTTCCCGAGGCACGAAGACCCGGCTAATTAATAAACTTAATGAAACGGTGCATTTTATTCTTTTTCTCATTTTGTTTCATTTTTCTCATTTTAAGCAATTCAACACACATTCATCGGACATAGACATTAGCATGAATCATGACCAAATTTCTCTTCAATTCAAAAACTAATCCAATCAATCATGTCCACTTTAAACTTATGCATCACGACTAACTTCCATGAAATAAACTCAAACTATTTCGAGATATTAATCATAGCAATTGAAAGTTTTCATAAACTGCATATTAAAGATTAATTCCATGAAGGAAAAATGATTAATTCAAGCCATAAACAATTATTAAAATTCAATTAACGCATAATCATCCAATAAACTGATACGTGAAGGAGTATTGAATAATGAAAATTGGTGATTGATTCTTTTCTCTCATTTTATTTTAAAAAAACAAAAATCCTAAGATCTCTTACTCCCCCCAACTAAAGATGGACATTGTCATCAATGTCGAAAAGGACAAGAGTTTATTCCAAAGCAAACATCCTAAAACCATATAAGAATCTACACTAACAGAAAGAACACACCGTGGTCAAATGTCGGATCATGGATCTTTAATGGTGGAGGAAGTTTTTCCATCAGTCCCTTGTGCTCTTCAACGAGTATTCTTCCTCCACACGCATCCTTATGACCAAGCATTGACGCAACCCAGCATATCTCCTCCATGTTTGTACTTTTTTCTGCATGAGATATGTCGTGTCAAAACGAGTTGGACAAGTATGATTATCTATAAAGGCTTGCCATAAGGGTTCGTCATAAATGATAAAGAAATTGAAAGCTAGTTGACGTCCATCTGAATCTAAAAGATTTGGACACAAAAATGGATATTCAGAACTAGAGTGTATGGGTTCATGGGAACTTCCTTGAAAAGGATCGCTATACTTGATTTGGTACGCTGCCTAGGAGGATGTGGAAGTGCCTGCAGAAATGGGTCTGGAGGGCAAGACGACTCAGGCTCATTGTAGGTCATCTCGTAGTCACCTTCGTTCGCTCCACCCTCTTCATCAGAAATCATAGGGTATGCAGGCCTCTCGAAACTCTGTGGTTCTTCCTGAAGGTCTGCATGGATGATGACTTGGTGCATGCCCAGACGTGGAAGAAATAGTGGCTGCCGAGATGCATCTGTGGGGATGTATGGCTCAGGCTCCAACGTAGTCTGTAAGTTCTCTCCCTTGCACATATCTTCCTCTTCATAACAATGATAACCTATAGCAGTTCATCCAATGTACTCGTACTCCTTATGTGGGGGAGATGAAGCTGAAAGAAGACATGGTTCAGGCTCATTGATTTTACTCTTGCCATCACTTTTCTCACCCCATCGTCATCATCATCATCAAAGTGGAAATGCATCATGTCATCCTGATAGTCCACACGCACCCCATCACCCATCTCCTCATGCTCATCCAAGTGTCCTCGCTCAAGCTTCTCTAATTGGTTCTGACGCTCCATCTTGCATGATTCCTCTTGGTGTTCCATAGGATCGCATCGGAAATAACTCCAAGGTAACTCCTCAGGCTGTCCATGGACCTACTGAAATGTGTCCTCGAAAGGAATGCTCTGACCATCATCTTCATATCTAGGTGATTGATCTTTAGATGGTGTAGTCTGATCATGCACTGCAAGGTCCTGCAAGTACCACCATTCATCATCAGTCGTATATGCAAAGAATTCTCCCTTTCAGCTCATCTGCACAAAATCCCGCGTAGTTGGTAGTAATCATGTGTAGAAGATCTGCAGGAGATGATCATCGTGGAAGCTATGGGGTGGGCACGCAAGTATTAAATCGTTGAACCTATTCAAAGCCTGATGGTAGGCATCCCCATCGGCTTGGATAAAGTTCCCAATCTGTTGCTTCATAACTTGATGCCTTTGTGCTGGCCGCATGAAAGGAGGCTAGAATCTCTTAAGGAAGTCAGCCTGAAATGATAACCAATTGGATAATGAGTCACGAGGCAAAGACTTAAATCAATATATAGCATTATCTCATAGCGAATACAGGAAATATTTCAGACATAGTCTTTCAATGCGCTCGTTTCCATGAAACAGATGATAGCATAAATTTTCAAACTCTTGCAAGTGTAAAAATGGATTTTCTTCATTCGTACCGTGGAAGACCTGTAGAACTTGGATCAAATCAGAGATAAAGTTTAAAAAGTATGCATCACCATCCATATATTTATTTTGTTTTTTTGTCTAAAGAATACAAAAATAAGAAAACAAAAAGTCCTAAATTGTAAGGTGGAATGATCTCACCGAATATTCCTCTGAACAAACTAAAATTGTCAATCATAAATACTGTTATCACCAGCAACGGTGCCAAAAACTTGACTCGTCTAAAAAGATGTGAGCGCTCACTGGAAGAAAAAGGTTCTGTAGCCACGGCTAGTTGGCCACGGACAAATACGTGGCCGATAGTGGGCTATCGGCCACGGATCCCACTATCGGCCACAGATATCTCCGTGGCCAAGTTTCCGTGGCTGAATAAAACAATGGCCCACGGATTATTAGCCACGGACATTTCCATGACCGTTAGTAGACCTTCAGCCACGAATTTATCAGTGTCCACATATTTCCAGTCACGGATTATTGGTGAAGAAATTTTCTGTAGCCTTAACTTTTTAGCCAGTGATATTGTAGTGGCTAATAAATTTAACGGCCACTGCCGTGGACAAATAGTTCCAGCCACGGAATGTAGGTGAAGAAATTGTCTGTGTCCTTAACTTTCTAGCCAGTGATATTGTCGTGGCCCATAATAGTAACTGCCACGAATATGTCCGTGACTAATAATCTGTTGCCGTTCAAAAAATTTTTACCCAAATTGGAGGGAGCACACGTGAGCCCCCTCCACACGCTAACTTTTTCATCCCGATCAGATCAATTTCAAAGAGAGGGGAGAGAGAGAGATCATCGGGGAGGAGGACGTCGTCAGTGTTGGGGTTTTGGCGGACCCTCAGAGCTCGGGTCTGTGTCCGTCCTATGTCAGACAGACCACTAGGGCTTAAAACGCAGCGGAAAATCAAAAACAAAACTTTTTAAGCTAGCTAAACAATTTAGCTAGGCTCTGAGGGAGCCAGAACCTAGCCCGATCTATGCCAACTTTGGGTGGATCTGACCACCCCAAGAGGGATCTACTCTAAAGCGACAGAATTAAATCTACACTAAAATTACTTAATCACATACCCGGAATCTTGGCCCTGGAGCAGGCAAGATGTACTGCACCGTCTTCTGAAGCTCCTCGTAGCCGAGCCGCCTTGACTCGATCCGCCTGAGCCACCTCGCACCCTCGAACTGATCCGCCCGAGCTGACTTTCGCCTCCGAGCCGATCACACGCGGTAGAAAGTTTCACTTGAGTAGAACCCGCGTCTTAGACGTCTGGATCCGAATCCAAACCCCCTTCGTAGTCTTGCTAGGACTACTCCGGAGAACATGAAGAAGAGAGAGAGAGAGAGAGAGAGAGAATAGTTTAGTCACCGATCGAGCTTGCTCTAAAAGTCTGGAGCTACTCGATCGAGGACTTGGTGCATTTTTCAACGAAGAGAGTGCACCCCTATTTATATAGGGAGTCGACACTCACTCTTTCGTTGTGAGCAATGTGGGACTTTTGCAAATGAGAGGAAAAATCAATTAAGCCAATTTAGCTTAATTTGTAGTTTAAGTGAGCTTTTCATAAAAGCAAAATTTAACTAATTAATTATCTTCGCTCACTAAACTTTAGACACCAAACAAGCTGTCAATCCGAAGGGCTTCGAATGGTGAACGCGTAGGAACCAACGGCGACGAATTTCGACTTCGTTTGAACTCTCAAACAATTGCCCAAAGTTGGGCAAAAAAACAACTTTCGTAGCCGTCTTTTTGGGGTTTCAAAAACCCTAAAATTAACTTAAGTTGCGGGCGTGCCCTCTAAGCATAGTGGGCGCGCCCACCCAAGGCATGGGAGGTGGGCCGCCCGCCCGCTGGGCAGCGGGTGTGCGCCTGCTGCTTCTAGCAGGCTGCAGACAGTGGGCGCTGCCCGCTGTGCAGCGGGCCGCGCCCGCTGCAGACAGCGGGCCGCGCCCGCTGCAGACAGCGGGCCAAGCCCGCTGCTGCAGCGGGCTGTGCAGCAGGCGTGAGCCCGCTGCGACCAGCGGGCTGCGCCCGTTTTGCCTCTGGGTATGGGCTTGTTAGCCAGTGGGTCTAACCCACCTTGCCTTGAACTGTTTTCGCGTTTCTGGGCTTGTTTTAGCTCCGATTTGGACGCGGTTTGAACCTGTGTTTAGACCGGGACGATCACGTCATCCAGGTAACCCTTTCCAATATATTTGTTCCTACTAAATTTGTCGTAACCAATTTACGACACGTTTAATCATTATTTGCATCAGATGCAACATTTGTCCCTATTGCTATTACGACTAATTTTCACAACAAGCTTTGTGAATATTAACTATTCAATATCATCAAATGAATCTCTCTCAATTAATCTTCCTATTACTAAGATACGAACGCTACTCGGTGTGAGACCCTACAGCCTGACCTTACTACAGGTTGGGGCTCGGAACCCCTAGACGACGATCACTACGAACAGTAGCTGTCATCCCTGTTTCAGAATCATCATAACGTGATCGACCCTTTGACAAAAGCATCATTGGGTTTACATTGGCTGTGTCAGTGATGAACTTCGTTAGCTATAGTCCCTTCGTCAAGACTTTGTTCCTGTTGGCCTAGGGTATGGTTTACTGTCAACCCTATTAGACAACATTGGTCAGTATACGGTGGTCTTTGTTGTATTCACGTTGTACTTCTTACAACGTACCCCGGCCGAGGATTAACACAAAGATCGTACTAAGCCTGTAACACTAATTTTCCTTTAACGGAAGTGACAAATCCCATCTTAGTCATCTACTCACCTCGAGAGCTTCAGGTGCAACCCAACCTAAGATCTTTCAGCAGGCCTAGCCTCGAAGCTAGATCATGGGTCTAGGCTACACCGTTCGCTCACAGGTTCGTACAAATGACTTCAGGTCATAAGGACCAGCTTACCTATCATCACCCTAGAGTTATTAAAGACAGTTTAGTTAAAGTTAACCATTTAATTACTCTAATTTGGTCGTTCAGTGAACTCATTCTCCAATGAGCACCTGTGTCTCGTCTCCGACTTCACCAAATCGAATGACTATGAGATCATCATTACCCTAAGGTAAGACTAAGACACAGTGGTCTATCTGATGTGTCGATATCCAGTTCTCGACACATCTATGACCACGAACCGTTTAAGACTTACGTTTCTATTTGGTCGTTTACTTACTCATAATCGAGATCTTATCAGATACATAAGGACCTAACTATAAGTCTATGGATATTATCTAAGTATATTAATACAAACGATTGTATGCTTATTATAATAGGTACCATATACAGTATGAACAAGACGTATACTTAGGATAAATTGTCTTATGGGCATATATCCTCCTACAGTTAGCCGCCACATCGACACATCGGCAAGGTAATTTTCGCTAACCCCTTCGATTCCGATTTTTTTGCACTAAATGAATGCTAGAGTGGTCGGAGTGGGCGTCGGCCCCCACCGGTGCCCCAGCTCCCCTCGCCTCCTTCTGATCTGAAGGAGGAGAGTGGGAGCTGGGCGGCAGCGGTTACCGACGCCCCTTCTGACCCCCCCCCCCCCTCGCCTACTCCCCCAATCTCCCCATGATTTCACCCCCCCCTCCGACCCCCCTCGGACCCATCCCTCCCCCCCTTCGCTTGAGAAATGTGTTCAATATTAGGCTTAGGGTTAGGGTTAGGGTTAGGGTTCGGTTTGGGTTGGGGTTTAGTCTAGGTAAGGGTTGGGGCTAGGGTTGGGGTTGGGGTTGGGGAAGGGTTTGGGGTGAGGGTTTGGGTTTGGGAATATGGTTTTGGGTTAGGGTTCGGTTAGTGTTAGTGCTGGGGTTAGGGCTAGGGTTATGATTAGGGTTGGGGTTAGGGTTGGGGTTGAGGGTTAGGTGTCGGGTTGGGGTTGTGGGTAGGTTTAGGGTTGTGGTTGGGGTTAAGGTTAGGTGTAGGGGTTAAGGTTAGGGTGAGGGATGGGATAAGGGTTGGGATTATGAAAAGAGGTTGGGTTAGGGTTCGGTTAGGGTTGGGGTTGGGTCTAGGGTAGGGGTTGGTGCTAAGGTTGGGGTAGGGGTAGGGCTAGGGGTGAGGGTAATGGTGAGGGTGCGGGTTTACTATGGGATGTGCATCGCGATACAATTTCAATATCCATCATTATATGGCCTTAATTTGTTGAGATTAATTAAATTATACAGCCAACCATCCATACAAATTTGGCAGTTATGGATTCTGTTGTTGTGTGCCAATAACTATGACATATTGATGCATGAGAAACACATTTAGGGTAACTTTTGAGTGGCTGTGTTAGGTGGCAAAAACTTGGTAAACTCTGAATTGCAAAAGGAGCATACTCGTTGAGGACCATGGCTTGGACTTAGTCAAATCCACTCCGACTCTCTTATTATACTCGTAGAGGACCGTGGCATAAAATTTATTTTAGTTATATTGTCGATATCAAGGGAAAGTAGAATTTATTTTAATTTTAGATTAATGAGAACCTAGCCATGTTAAAACCTACACTATTGGTATCACAATGATAGCCACATACTTTTATGAAAGAGTCGACTGCCATTTAAAAGTTCTAAAAATAGTTAATTTAGAATTGAAAATTTTATTTTGGCACATATATAAATGGTTGATATACAATTATATGTAAATTTTATTGTCAATTACAGATGCCGGAGGTTCCTGACAAGTCGTTTATGGAAATATCGGATCTAAACATGACTGGAAACCGAAGATACGTAGAGGGGATAGATGTGTTCTTAGCGTACTCTGATGCCAATCCTCTATGCATATCCAGTGGCAAAATATGTTGCCCTTACAAGAGGTGCCAGAACAATGAGATCCTTAAGAAGTACATTGTACGTGTTCATTTGGTGTCTCACGGGTTCGACCCCAATTATAGATTTTGGAGTTACCATGGAGAAGGTGTCGTAACAGAGAAGATGCTTAGAGCAGAAGAGGGTATTATGCATGGAGATCAAATGGCAGCTTACATAGAAACAATGCTGGAAGATATTGGTGCTCCGAGCGGAAACCGTTCACATGATGATCTTCACTCCGTTGACTATGATCGATTAATGAAATTAGTGGAGGATAATGAGTCTGATTTATACGAAGGATGCACGGAGTTCACGAGGCTATCATTCATGATTAGACTGCTGCATATACAGACCCTTAACGGAATGGCGATTACACATTTTGAGATGATGTTGGATTTGTTGAGAAGGGTAGTTCCTGATGGGAAGTAAAGCATTCCATCTACTCATTATGAAGCGAGCAAAATCGTTAATATGTACGTTAGGGGTCGATTACAAGAAAATTGACACATGCCCTAATGATTGCATTCTATATTACAAAGACAACTAGGACCTAAACGAATGTCCAACGTGTCATAATCCTCAGTGGAAAGTTGAACAAAGAACATGTGTGAAGAGGGATGGTCCTACAGTCCAAAAGAAGAAGCAGACTCCGCAAAGGTTCTCCGTTATTTCCCATTTATATCAAGGCTGTAGAGGTTTTTCAAGCCTGCTGAATTGGCAAGAAAAATGTGATGGCACACCACCGACAGAATAGAGGATGGAAAATTGAGGCATCCTGTCGATAGGGAAGCATGTAAGCATATCGACCGTATTTATCCCAACTTTGCAAGGGAGACGATGAATCTTAGGCTTGGTCTCGCAAGTGATGGGTTTAATCCGTTTGGAGTGATGAGCTCTGGTTGGTCCACTTAGCCCGTGTTGTCGACCCCGTATAACCTCCCGCCTCATATGTGCATGAATCAACCATACTTGATACTGTCACTATTGATACCTGGGAAATACTCGCCTGTAAATGATATCGATGTTTTCATGCAGCCCTTAATTGATGATCTGAAGCTTTTATGGGAACAGGGTGTGTGCACTTTTGACTACGTGACCAAGCAAAGTTTCTGCATGAGTGCTATTATTTTATGGACGATAAACGACTTCCCGGCGTATGCTAATCTATCTGGTTAGTTGACAAAAGTTAGAACGGCTTGCCCAATTTGCACGACAGGTTATGAGGGCACATTCCTAAAATATAGCCGTAAGTTTTGCTTTTGGTAGAAAAGAAGATGGTTGCATGCAGGTCATAGTTATAAGAGACATGGACAGTTGTTCGACGGTAAAACTGAACGCCGGATTGCAAAGGGAAAAGAAAAGAGCAAGGGCAAGGGCAAAACTAAAAGAAGAACGCCTCGAATGTCTCGCACAGATTCTAACACAGCAAATGTTCGAATACTACCTTGTGGTTGGTCAAAGTTTAGTATTTTCTTCCAATTTCCATATTGGAGGACTTTGAAAATACATCACAACCTGGACGTCATGCACATCGAAAAGAACATATGTGAAAATCTGTTTTATACCTTGATGCAAGACACCAACAAGTCAAAAGACGGAGTAAAGGCTCGGCTTGACTTAAAAGAATTGAATATACATCATGAATTGCAGGCTGTACAAAAGGAAAATTACAAGTACGACCTGCTAGCTTCTCGGGTCACCCTTTAAAGAGATGAAATTCATAATCTGTGTGTGTTTCTCAAGTCATTGAAGACACCCGATGGATATGCTTCAAATATGTCAAGATGTGTGCACGTAGATCAGATGAATATATTTGGATTGAAGACACATGATTATCATATCTTGCTACATCAGTTGCTTCCGGTTGCATTACGTCATGTTGATAAGAAGCTTGTAAACGTTCTGATACAGTTCTGTGGGTTCTTCAGGTAGGCGTGCTCGAATGTGATAGATGTTGGTGAGTTTGAATATTTAGAGGCGCGGGTTATCCTTGCACTGTGTATTATGAAAAAAAATTCCCCGCCTTCATTATTTACCATCACTGTTCATCTTACTGTGCACTTGGCACAGGAGGCCCGCATTGCAGGGCCAGTACAATATCGGTGGTTGTACCCCGTTAAAAGATGAACGTTGATTCCATATATTATTCTATTTTGCAGGGACCAAAATTAGACGTGAATTTGAATCTTTTTATGATTTTTGAACCGTAGGCATCTAAGATTCATGAAGCAACTTGTGCATAATCGTGCACGTCTAAAAGGGTCAATATCCAAGAATTATACGTCAAACGGGGCCTTGATGTTCATATCTCGTTATTTGCAGGGTGTAGACACAAGGGTAAATCGTCCGGCAAGAGTTAATGATGGAGTATTCTATAATGATTATGGAGAGGATACACGATTTAGTAAAATTGAGCTTGAACAAGCACATTCAGATGTTCTAAATAATCTATCGATATTTGACTCCTATCGGAGGTAATAAAGCTGAATTATTCGCTTTTGTAAGTGGTTTAATTCCTAAGTTATAATAGTTTTCTTTAGTTGTCCATTAGTCTTCATATAGAAGTACTCCAAGCCAAATTGCACACCAAAACTCTTAACCAAAAGGTTGCCGATGCACACTCTAAAGAATTTACGTCATGGGTGAAACTAATGGTACACGCACCGATTTCTCACGATAGTTACATACCTATCACAAAATCAATTTCGATAACATGCGTTTATGAATGTGATTCTTATTTATCTTAAAGGTGACAGAGCAATGTGTTCACGGTGCACGGCTATCCGAGGAGATCCAAAAAATACGCCAGAGATCCCGACGGCACAGTACATCGATATGGAGGTTATTCTATTAATGGTTACAGATTTAATACCATTAAAGTTGAGAAGGACCGAAGCACCCAAAATAGTGGAATCTTCTCATCCTTTACACAGTTGTCATATGCATGATCCAGATATCAACAACCAAAAGAAGGGCAAATATTCTATTATGGCCAAGTTGTAGACGTGGTTGAGATATTTTATGGCTTTCGAAAGGAAGTGAGCCATGTCATGTTTAAGATGCGGTGGTGTGAGCAAGAAAAAAAGAAGGACGACTTGGGCTTCACGGTCGTTAATCTGAAGAAGGAATGTTTTGCCTCGCAAATAAAACAATGTTTTTATGTAAAGATATAATGGTAGACGATGATTGGGTGGTTCTTAGAAATCCGCCTAGAGCATATGCATCGGAAGAAATGGGTTCTGAAGAGGACAATGAAGATGACGAAGATGTTGTACTCATAGCAGATGATGTCGTGGATGATTTTTCAATCGAGACAAATAATGAAACGATTGATGACATCACACCGTTGCTTGTGGATATACCCGATTTGGCAATCGCATGCATGATTATTGTAGCAGCGGAGTGCACAAGATGAAGAAACACAATAACCAAAGTCATTTCATCTACCGTTTGGACTCGGTCACAAAGGGTGTCAACATCAATCTCAAATTGTTGAACTTTTTTCATTACTAAGCTATAAAATATGTAAATGTATGTTCATTACGATGATTTTGCTTGGAATTAATAAAGAAGGTGAATTACAGCATTTTGTTTACATCACTTTTATTTCATATAAATTACGCAAATATTTACAGCAGTTAAGCATCAATTTTTCATTAATAAATATTATGAAGTGCAGATGAAGAGATTTTTTTACCACGATTTTTTCAGCGGGTACAGGGACACCCCAGACCCCGGCCATCTGGCCAAGTATGCATATTTTGTGGTTTTAGTACAACTGTATAACATGCACATTTCAATTTTTTGGGAAAAATTGGTAAAAATGCTTCATACATTTTCAGGCAGTGCAGGTCATGGCTCCCCTTCGGCACATACCACCCCGCCTTCTGGGTCAGGTACGCATATGTTGTAGTTTTAGTACGGCTGTATAACGTGAACATTTTAAATTTTTGGAAAACTAATTGGTAAAATGCTTCATACATTTTCAGGTAGTGCATGACATGGCTCCCATATGACGCATACCACCCCGCCCACTGGAACAGGTACGCTTATTGTAGTTTTAGTATGGGTCTAAATGTGGACATTTTAAATTTTTTTGTATAACTAATTGCATAACATTCTTTATATATTTTCAGGCACTGCATGACATATCCCATCTTCCCCACATACCCCACTGCCCACTGGGACATGTACGTATATTTTTATTTTAAATGTTCAGTCCTGTTGATTAAACTAATTGAATTTGCAATTGTCTTATTGCATATGGATGCAGGTGGCCTAGAGGATATACATATTGAGACTCCCGGGTCGACTAGGTCACATGCTGCCTCCACTTCTCAGACTGCCCCACCGGATGTCGTAGCAGAGCTGGTGTTGTACATTCCATATGACCCAGCAATATAGCGTGTTGCCTTACCGACGGCTTATAGGTACGAAGAGGCAAATAGGAGGCAGCCGGACGTGTTAAACATGCAACATCATGTTATCGAGTAGTTGGCGACCATAGCTACACCGAGGATGATGGAGGCCAAGAGTGCTTTCAGCGACATGGTATAATGTAAACATATTTAGTTTAATAGTATACATTCATTTAGTATGTTTGATTTTTTGCAGGCACAAATCCTCCACCAAAGGAGGGATGAGGCGGCACGAAAATTTCGACCTTGATTCCTGGAAATGGGCAGCGGTCGTTATACAGAGGAGCCACCAAGCTCCCATTGGCCCGTGGGCAGTAAAATTTAATTATTACCTTGCTGCCCAAGCTAAAAGGTCAGATTTCTTCAACCTCTGCCTGACATGGAAGGATCAACAGCACGATTCCTTGGTCACCTGTTGGTGGGAGATCAATGTAAGTTAGCTACCTTTTAATTCTAGCTTCTTAATAGGTATTTACTGTTATAATATGTGTGTTATCCATCATAGCGGTATTCCGTGCTAGACCACAACCCGGATGCCTAGACCTACTGCATGGATAAGATTCAGGACTGACTTGTCTAGTGGCGCAAGGAATTGAAAAAGAAGTACTGGTAACGATTCCCAGAGGACTGGTAGCAGTACTGGCGTCTGGACAACCGTGTTAACCTGGTGCAGTTCTTTGGAGATTGTTTCCTGTGGGAGTCTCCTGAAGGGCGGATATATTTCATATTTTTGTAAACACATATTTTATATATGTGTTTTCTGACATACTGAAAAATTATATAGAAAATTTCGGCAACGGCCGTCGCCAACCGCAGTGCGCCTCAAGGCTATGAGCATCATGGCGGCTCGAAGAGCTTCAGTCAGATTAGGTACGAGTTGGCACGTCAGGTAAATGTTTTAATTAAATTTTGAAACAAAAATTTACGTTATGATAGAATGTGTTTAAATTTTTTCTTATTGATTGTAGGGCCACCCATGTATGGAGTCTTTGGTAGAGCATACACTTACTAAGGCCCACCCAAAGTACAATGATCCCGATAAGTTGGCAAAGAATCGGGCGCTGGCGGTTAGTACAAGATTACGTTTACATTATATTATGCAGTTTTAATGCATGGAGTATATAAATCTTTTTCTATTCTATTCAGGAGGCCATCCATAATGTTGCCGATGTGGTGAGGTCACAGTCCCAGGCAGGCTTGAGTGCCATGGGGCCTCTCACTAGGGTTGATGAGGACTCTATCATTGCGGGGACACTGGGAGGGAGGAGGAAGAACCGGGTACCAGATGTGAGGCACGGAGAAGCGCGACTACAAGGACTCGGCCGGTTCTTCTTCACAGTAGGAGAGTGTCACACAGACTCCCCAGTCCACCGAGGTTCCGGGCATGGCTCAGTTTCAGGAGACCTTGACATAGGTCGTGGATGATATGAGGAATCTGAAGGAGGAGAATGCCTTTTTTTCGATCCTGTATGGGACTTAATCCAGCATATATGGAGGTTATCAGACGCATAAGAGCGGCACATGTAATAATTTCCTCTAACAATTTCTTTTATGATATGTATTATGTGTTTATGTGTATGCAACTGTGTTAGTCATTAGGTTTATGATTCGTAACACTAGCATGATAAAGAACAATCCTGACAAGTTTTAGGGTTATAAGTGATATTTGGATTTAGATTAAAAGTCGCTGAGTATGAATTCGTTTAACTCCCCATATAAGTTCTCAAGAGGGCAATGCAAATGTGGTTTTAGATTAAATTGAATTATACGCAGAGTAAGACTATATGGTATACGGTTATAGGTGAGAGATATATATATGTATATATCATATATATGATATGTGTGTGTGTGTGGAGGGGGAGGTGTTGAGTAAAGATAGCTAATGCCATATATATATTAATCTTAATTATTCCAAACACATCAAAGTTTGGATATAATTAAGTTGTAGAATGGTATCATAAATGAAGTCCATATGGAGATAAACGAATTCATACTCAAAGAGCGACTATCCTTCGGTAGCCACACTGTTGTTCTATGTAGTGCAGTGCTGATCCAACAAAGTAATCAACAAATCTAGAATACAACAAAAAACTAGATCAAAGTTAGATAGTCGTGCATGCATTAAGTAAGATATATTCGTTAAAGACAAGATCGGGATACAAATCAGAACTGGGCTTGTTGGGTATGATATTAGGCAAAACAGTTGTACGAAGCATAAAACTACGTTAACAACTACTGATACCAAGCCCAACTCCCTCATGCCAGGTTACTACGACTACTACTCTCAACCTCTCTTACCTTACCTCAACCATACTAATCACCATTGCAACTTGGCAATGCCAGTCACTTACATATCCCTCATTGGGGCCGCCACTGAGGTAGTAATCGGTGAAGTACTAGAGGAGCAGAAGCAAAGAGTGAAGAGGAGCTCTCTCACCAACCCCAGCATGGACAGTGATGATTCCGAGGTGGGCGTTCAAATTCGGTCCCCTGTCATGAGCAAGAAAAGGGTTGGGTAGTATTAAGAACTTTACTGAGATATTGCGACGATGGGTTAGATCAGAAGGAAAAATGTGCGGTAGGGTTGCGGTTGTCGATGCAATAGCAATAAATTTGTGGTCGAAAACAGCTAGTAGTTGGAGGATGTGGACGGGGAGTGGCATGGTAGTAGTGTAGTGGTTGCTGAAATACTAATGGTTCCTCCACCAGACGATGGTGTGATGAAGGGGGAACCTTAGGATTAAGGTTAGAACGATCCATGGATACTATGTCGGTAAAACAATGAGTGCGTTATGGGTTTTCATGGAAGATGTAGCCTGAGTAAGAACCAGACAGAACGTATGTAGTCTCGGGTCTCGCATCATCGCATCAAGTACTGTGACTAAGGTTCTAGCCCATCAACACATCAACACTTGCATCTTCGGCCATCCTACAGAGTGACGTCATGGAACTATCTTGATTAACATAACAGTATCGCTGATGAGACAGCCGAGAAGGATGAAACCGTATCGACTTTGGTAGACATTGTTGGAAGCAACGATCTAGGATCTTTAGTTTGATGATGACAAACGTATGTTGCTATTTAACGTGTGTGCTAAGTGATTTTTCAGGAATGGCAAGAACGTAATTCTTGAGAATGTTGACTAAGTCAAGAGATGGAGTATTTACTAATCATATAGCAATTTGGAGAGAGAGAAAGTATTGTGTACAAAGCAATGAGGACTAGTCCAATATGGGATGAGATGGATTTGGTCAAATCAATTAGAAAGATTTGCAAAGATTTTCAACAATCCTATTCATATTCAAAACCCCATCTAATACCCAATCTCCTAGAAATCCTCTATTACCGATTTGCTCTCATCTCTTGTCTATCCTAGCCACGATGTATTGTGAACCCTAAACCTTCCTCTATAAAAATCATTACCCTAAAAGAAACAGACACAACCAATAACTCAAAGGAACAATAGCCAAATCCCCTAAGCCAAAAACTCTCCTTCGTTGGTTTTTGCTCTTCAAGTCGTAACATGTAGCCAAAGCAAATAACAAAGCAGCCGCAACATCCTTTTTTTCAATCAAAACACAAAGTTGCTACAGTTTATTTTCCAAGCACAAGGAGACTCCATCAAGGCGCTATGAAGTTCACCATCCTCAAGCTGCTTGCCTCCTGGGTATCATAACACTCACAAGCAGATCTCCAAGCCAACGAAAGATCATCTTCACAAAGAGACTGCTGCAGACTACAACTCGTCACTGTCGCTGTCGTAGACCTTCCTCCTTGCCGTTGATCACCCCGTCGTCGTAGCTACTGTCGTGAAGGAGAAGCAAACGACAGAGTCGCCATTGTTGCCATTGAGTGCTGCTGAGTCGAGCCATCACCATCGAATCATCGTTGCTGAGCTCAAAGCCCACATTGCCACTGCCGTCGAAAGACTTCGTGCTGCCAAAGTGAAGCTCACGTGTTGACATGTCTTCGTGCTACCCAGGTGAAGCCCACCTCCGTTCAAAATCTCTCCGCCTGAGTTCTTCATCCCTCTCACTGTTGAAGTGTCGCACACCGCCGAAGAGGCACCGCCGTCGAAGAGGAGCAGTTGCCGAAGTCGAAGCCCACGCCGTCGAAGTCGAGCTACCGAAGTCGAAGCCCACGAGAACTTGCCGCTGAGTTTGCTCCTTCACCTACGAAGCAGAAGCTCACCGGCGTCGAGATCCTGCTGTCGAAGAGGCAATGCATGCGTGATTAAATGACTGACGTGGACAAAACCCTAGAGCGAACGAAGAGCGCCGCATGATTTGTGCTGACGTGGAAAGAATTTCCATGCAAACAAACTGAGTTTTAAGTGGTTGCTTTGCGCATAGACCGAACTAAATTGCGTTTGCACTGGAATTGCTTTACGCACAGACCTATTTGTGTACTCAAATTCAAAAGGCTACGGATTGAGATTCAGAAGTCTGATCGAGACACCGTTTGCGTCAGACTGGAGCTGACGACGTACTGACTGACAGAGACGACTACACAGACACTAACTGAGCATTTCTAAACTCTTTACTCTTTATATTCATGTATTAGTGTAACAATCTCTGTAGGAGAAACTTTACCATCTTTGTGTTATTTTGGGACTTGTCTGATTGGGCCTAGACAAGAGGGTCTTGATGTGTTGTAACAGTCAAGATACGCATTTACTAGGTTGATAGGGTTCTGTACTTTGTTGAGTGTGGTACAGTCTAGGTGGTGAGTTGGAGCTAGGACCCCATTGTATGTGTACAGAAGGAACTTATTAATGCTAGTATTTGCTTGGGGCTGGACGTAAGTCGTTGATGCGACCGAACCAGGGTAAATCTGTACGTACTCTGTGATTTTCTCTTATTTACTCTGCTTGCGATTTTAACTGTGTGATTTCTCGTGGGTTGCACGAGAATATTTTTATAAGCCTATTCACCCCCCTCTATGCTAGGATCCAAATCCAATAGACATGCATTTATTTATCGAGGAGGCATACGCAGCCATCGGTAGGTGCAGTATGTTGCGCAAAAATTGAAGGCCTTCATCCTTCAATCTTTGTGTAACATACTTCACCTACCGATGGCTGCAGATGCCTCCTCGGAAAGGAACCCCATGTCTACCAAAGTCGGCATGGTTTTGTCCTTCTCGGATGTACCATCAGCGATACTCTTATGTTAATCAAGATATCTTCATGACGTCGCTCTGTAGGATGGCCGAGGACGCAAGTGTTGATGTGTTAATGGGCTAGAACCTTAGTCACGGTACCAGATGTGATGATGCAAGACCCGAGACTACATACATTCTTCCTTGTTCTTCCTTGGGCTACATCTTCCATGAAAACCCATAACGCACGCATTCTTTTGCCGACAGAGTATCCATGGATTACTGTAACCTTAGCCCTAAGGCTCTACCTTCATCATCCCATTGTCAAGTTAAGGACCCTTTAGTACTTCAACAACCATTACACTACTAGCATGTCACTTACCGCCCACCTCCTCCACCTACTAGCTATTTTCAACCCCAAAGTTATTGCTACTGCACCTACAACCGCAACCCTACTGCACACTGTTTCCTTCTGATCCAACCCATTGTCGCAATATCTTCGCAAAGTTCTTATTACTACCCAACCCTTTTCTTGCTCATGACAGGGGACCAAATTTCAACGCCCACCTTGGAATCATCACTGTCTATGCTGGGGTTGGTGAGAGAGCTCCTCTCCACTCTTTGTCTCTGCTCCTCTAATACTTCGATGATCACCACCTCAGTGGCGGCCTCAATGAGGGATAGGTGAGTGACTGGCATTGCCAAGCCGCGATGGTGATTAGTATGGTGAGGTGAGGTAATAGAGGCTGAGAGTAGTAGTCGTAGTAACCTGGCATGAGGGGGTTGGGCTTGGTATCAGTAGTTGTTGCCGTAGCTTTATGCTTCGTACAACTGTCTTGACTAATATCATACCCGACAAGCCCAGTTCTGATTTATATCCCAGTCTAGTATTTAACCAATATATCTTACTTAATGCATGCACGGCTATCTAATTATGATCTAGTTTTTGTTGTATTCTAGATTTGTTGATTACTTTGTTGGATCAGCATTGCACTACATAGAACAGCAGTGCTGCGACCGAAGGATAGCCGCTCTTTGAGTATGACTTAGTTTATTTGTCCATGGACTTCAAATATGATACCATTCTACAACTTAATTATATCCAAACTTTGATGTGTTTGGAATAATTAAGATTAATATATTTATGGCATTATATATCTTTACTCACCCCCTCCCCCTCCCACACACACAGATCATATATGTGATATATATATATATATATATATATATATATATATATATATATATATATATATATATATATATATATATATATATATATATATATATATATATAGTGATCTTTGGTTGCGAAAAAAGGGGTGTTCGCACGGTGCGAAAACATTTTTTTTATTTTTTTGAAATTTTTTTTCAAAAATTCTTTTTTTGATGTTTAATCCATACAAATATATACCCCAGGGAAAATAATGGGTGAACCCGTTGGGCATTAGAGCACACATCCACCCGTTACAAATTTAACGGTCTCAAAACGTGCGAATTTGATGAAATGCCTTGATCGAAGGCCAAATGACATTATTTCTCAACGATTATTTTTTGAGGGGGGTATAACAATATATAATGAGGGTGGAAAAAAGAATTTTTGAAAAAAAAATTTCAAAAAAAACTAAAACCATTTTCGCACGGTTCGAAATGTTCTCATTTGAAAATTTTCCTATATATATATATATATATATATATATATATATATATAATAACCATATAGCCTATCACATATAACACTTTGTGTTTGGGTCTGTGTATATATATCACTAGAAATTACCTGTGCACATGGATCAAAGTCAAAACACACACGAGTTGAAAACTGCACGCAGCCGAAAATGAGAGGGAAGTGTAGGTTTGTGTGTGAGAATCATTGGGCGGTAAAAA
The DNA here is from genome assembly GCA_030789695.1 of Scilla litardierei. NCBI lineage: Eukaryota > Viridiplantae > Streptophyta > Magnoliopsida > Asparagales > Asparagaceae > Scilla > Scilla litardierei. The sequence continues at coordinate 147,432 of JAULAV010005135.1, read as the reverse complement.
GGGTGAAAGGCGGGGCCTAATTGCAAAAAAACACAGGGGCAAAGTGGGAAAAGACCGATGGCATACCCGTAAATAGGTGGAAGAGGGAGTGGTTTTTTGGTTGTATGGAAAAGCAATGGCTATCCCGTAATTCATGGGAAGAGGATGCGCTTTTTTTGGATGCATCACAAAAAAACCCTAAACCACACCTAATCTCCCACCCATACCCAATTGGGCTTATATTTGGATATCATATAAATATCAAGATGGGCTACGCTTTAGGGCCAAGGTTAGGATTAGTGTTAAGGTTAAAATGAGTCGCAAAGTGGAGTTTCACATTGATTCGTGCCAAGCGTGCACGTATGAATGCGAAAATGAAGGGCACGCGCTCTGGGCAGATTCTACCCAGAGCTGTGGGCAAACTTCTGCCCAGTAATCTGGGCAGAGTCTGCCCAGTAATCTGGGTAGATTCTGCCCAGATCGTGTGCCCTTGGTTTTTGCATTCACACGTGCACTCAAGTGCATGCTTGGTACGCTTGGCACTGCCCAGTTTCTGGGCAAACTCAAATTTTGGGCAGTTTCTAGGCAAACTCAAATTTACGTGTTTCTTTCATGCTATATAATTTGGTGTGTTTACTCGTTTAATATTTTTTGTTTTACCGTCTAAGTTATTATTATTTTTTGGTAGGGTCAACATGGCAAGGGTAGTCCTTCAGGACCTGAGGGTGGCAGCAGTGGCGATGGACGGCAAGGGGGCGATGTAGGTCTTGGCGAGGGGAGCGGGCATGGGGTCGATGGTAGCAGGCATGGGGACGATGGTAGCAGGCATAGGGACGATGGTGGTGGTCGATGACGGATATTGCGATGGTGCGGGCTTGGGGACGTTGGCAGTGTAGCATGTAGGATGTTATTTTTTTATTGTTTTTATATGTTTATTGGTTTAAACTGCGAACATGGAGGCCGGATATGTATTATATACTATATTTGCTTGATTTTTTAATGAATTTGTGTGCACTTAATTTTTAATTAGTTGTTTGATTTATTTTGTTGTACACAGGTACTTATTTGATTGTTATAAATGTATAGAAAATTCTGCAATTTTTTCAAAAATAATTTTAAACTATCGGCCATGGACATATCCGTGGCCGATAGTATTAGACGGCCACGACAACGTTCGTGGCCAATAGTTATCGGCCACGGATAATGTGCACAAAGTTGACGATTTCGTACACATAATCTGTGGCCAATAAAGTAATGGCCAGTGTCATTTCCGTGGCCGATGCTTATTTATGGCCACGAAAAAATCCGTGGCCAAAGGGGTTTGCCCACGGATTTTGTGCACGGTTTACGTCAACTTTGTGCACATGCTGATAATTATCGGCCACGGACCTTTTCATGGCTGTATAGCACTATTGGCAACTGATTTGTCCGTGACCAATAGTTTTATATAGTATTTTATTCAAATTATTGACCACGGATATCCGTGGGCATCATTCTGTGGCAGATTATCGGCCACAGAATGTTCCGTGTGCAAAGGGGGTATCAGCCACTACGGTATCGGTCACGGCTTTTCGGCCACGGAATTTTTTTCGTGGCCGTAACTTTTCTGCCACGGAATGTCGGCTTTCAGCCACGGTATTGTCCGTGGCTAAAAGCCGGATATGTAGTAGTGGAGTAAAGGTTTAGTAGCGCTACTTCCAAGTGTAGGAGATCGAAAAAGTAATAATCCTGGTGAGTCCAGGTATTGTATCCACATGACACTTGACCATTAAAACCATGAAATTCAGTTTATAAAGAGTAATAAAATGATAAGAAACGACCACCTTTCGAAGGTAAAAATAGTGGAGTAAAGGTTTTAAGAACTAAAATAATCATATGATAACTACGGGGAAGTCGATATTGGGGTACCAAAGTGGAGAGGATGTGTTGGCCGTGATTTCATTAGGGGTTGCAATCAATGGTTATGGATTTCTTGGTTAATCAATTGGTTCATAACGTTCGCAATCATGATTCATAGATGAGCCTCACGAATCATCGCCGTCTCGGGTCCCTCCGGATTTGCACACATAGACGTATCCTCGTGGTACGTCTTCCTCTCGGAATCCTCACGGTATGTGTGTGAATCAAGATCTAAAACATCTGAAACAATTGCTTAACCTAATTAGCACGACGTTTCACCCCGCAAGGGTATGAGAATGTCGGAAGGTTTAACGATAACAAACATGAAATAATGCCATAAGATCGAATATAATATTAGTTTCATAAAGAACATAGGTGCATGTGCCTGCAAGGGTCACGACGATGTATGCAAAGATCATGCCATGAATAAGTCCGCAAATATCAGATTCGATCCAAGTACATCAACAGCGAAAATACTTGAATAATACGTGTAGAAACTAATAAAATACGTGATTTTATATGCAAAATAGGACGTAACGACATCAAAACCAGAGAATACATAGCCCTAACTACAGCACAACCAACACATATGGAGATTATCCATGCATGGAGAGAAAATAAACCATATTCATAGACAAATGCATGTGGAAATACTCAAAATACGTGACAAATACACCTAAAACGAGAGTAAAGTTAAGATTTTTATCACCAAATATCCACAATTGAGCCCCAAATCTCTTTCAACAATTTCTCCTAGCCTCTGTCTCCTGGGCCTCCAAAACTCACGGCCAAATATGCTCTCTAGAGCTCAGAATACGCAAACAATACATCAAAACCCTAGAAATACGCTTATATAATAGCATTGCGGATTTAGAACGCTAGCGGGTTCAAACCCCCATCCAAATGGACTAAACCCCGCTTCAATCAGCCGCTTTGATCCTCCGATGTTGATCTCATGCGCGATCTGCTTACAGGGCACCACGTAGCCCTCAAATTTCTCGCGCTCGCCCGCCTCTGCATTCAACTCCGAATCCACTTCGTCTTTGATCTGATCCGTTGGATCGAGCAGGCAACAGCCATGATTGCGCCATGTCCCCAAGAAGATCAGTGCTCTACAGAGCCCAATCCGAGCTCGAATCAAGGTTTTGTGGTGGATCAGCATCCAATGGTCACAAGCTGGTCGCGTCGGCACGTTTCTTTGAAGCATCAGATCTGGATCCAACCGCTGTGATTTGGCCACGTGGCCAGGCGGGAGAGCGGGTGCCATATAATAATGCATATTTCGGCCGTATTTGCGTGTTTTCCTTCGTATTTTTGTATTTTAAATAGTATTCTGCGTTCAAAAATTCTTTGAAATTAGCACAGATCTCAGAAAAATACGAATAAATAGCCGTTGGAATCGTGAGACTTAGATCTAAACATTAAAAATATTAAAAAGACCAGAATACTTAATAGAATTGTATTTTATGCATAGATAAAGATATTCTTCTAATAATTAAGAATAACCTAAATACGACCGTACTAGAACCTAAATATGAACCAAATACACATAAAATAACGCTAAATAAGGGTTTAATTATGTAATATTTACCCTGAATCATGCACGGCGTAAAAATTGTGACCGGTCGTGCACAAAGTAAAATCGTAGGTGCGCGTATTAATTCCCAAAAAGGAAATAGGCGGTGTTGTGAAGTGCTTTCTAGAAGAGACTCCGGGCCTTTATTTATAAGGGATAGGATGAGTTCATACAACAGTAGGATTCAATGTTTGAGTATGATACAAACTCCTAATCCTACTAGATGATGTATTCATAACACTCCCCCGTATGCCGCCATAAGTGTGAACTTTGCTCATGAATACTTCAAGATTCTGAGTGTCATATGAGTATCACAAGGGGTAGATACTTGGGATCATGGTTAATGGGATTTGCCTCGTTAAACCTTTGGCTATGGAAAACCATGTGGGATAAACCATAGCTAAGGAAAATTCTCCTTTAACTCCCCCTGGTCTGTACAAGCCCTTTAGGCTTTTAGATCTCTCAGGTGCTTTTACATCAATCCTATTTACAACATTCCGAAAAATATGTACAAATTACAGATATCACCATTATTAGGCAACTGCGGGATCTAAAAGAGCTCTGGAGAGGTGTGCTTTATCTTGTCGCCTCTGATGTGGTCTTCTCAAAGTTGGGGTAAGCATATGGAATGGTCTTTAGACTATGTGGTCAGCTCCAAATCACAAGTCTTTAACCCAGTCGTTATTGGGATGTGATGTACCACTGGATACAACCATACACACTCTCAGCTTGCTTCTTGGATTGTGATGGTCTCAGAATGTTAGGATGATGATGCCTTCATAGTTTTCTTTGCAGATATACAGTAGATGGTCGTCCCAACTTAGGTACCCACTTTATGACTTATCATTATAGGGGTCAGACCTATAACATGTATCTGTATAAGCATGGAGGTTAATTCTTTATAGTATAAGCCCAAATTTATCGATCCTTAGAGATAGTGCAAAAGATACTTGACTCCGGTCCAGTGGCGCTTTATAAGCACAGCACTGTGTCTGGTTAGTAAATTTACTACAAGCACTATATCAGGACGCATGCAGTTAGCCAGATAGAAAAGTGCTCTAATTGCACTTAGATAAAGGACTTTTAGGACCACAAATATCATCCCCCTCTTCCAGCTGACGGAAATGGTCTTTATGTACATCTAGTGAACGTACTAGCATTGGTGTACTTAGTGAATGACAATTGTCCTTATTTAAATTCTTCAACACTCTTTAGTGTATGAAGTTTAATGTAACATGATTTTATCTTTTATATATATGTGAGCCATGACATATCTTATTTTCCCTAGGTCTTTCATATTATATTTGATAGTCAGGCCAGAACAGATATTTTGGTTTTCCCTTCAAGAGATCCAATGAGATATAAGTTGTTTACAAATATGATCTCAAATCCTGTTCTTTGCTCTTTATAAAGATGCAATGACAACCTTTAGTAGGAATCATTACTTTGTCAAAGAATTCACTTGGTTGTTCAATATTTTATTTTGTTATTTATTCAATAGAATAGACGTCCCGAAGTCTATTTAGGCATTTTAAGGAAATAAGGAATGTATATTTATCACGATATCCTTGAAGGCATGCTATCACAACATCTAATAGCAACATATCCAACATTTCGTTTACCAAATCATAAGGTATTCACAATTTATAACTAGAGAGTTTGATGCATCATTTATATAATAGAGTCAAGCTCATCGTAATTGTTATTGCACAGTTTCAGCGAAAAATTCCTTGAGCTATAGGTTATACCTTATAGCATACGATTTTATACTTATTTATATTTATAGAATACTCATTTATGCTCACAAATTTGACACATTTTTGGTGTCTGGACTTCAGGTCCTAAACACTTCACCTTTCATAAGCGAGTCTAGCTCTGCTTTTATTGCCTTGTTCAACTTTGGCCAATCTCTACGGTTGCATTTTTGCAATGGAGTATGGACTGATATTATTTAATTCTCATCACTTTGCATTGTAAATGGCAATCTGATAGGTGAATATATTGTCGACAATTTGTGTTCTTTCTATCCAACACATCTCCAGTACGTACAATATTTAATGATATTTCATTTTCTCCCGGAATCTCTTCTTCTTGGAGTTTCGGAAGGGGTGAGAGTATGGACATGAGCTCATTGTCATGTGGTAGTATTGTCTCAAGGCCTCCATTAGTTTTCCTCTTTCTGAGAATTTTATCCTTGGAACCTGGTGGTCTACCTCTTTTCAGTTGAGAAACAGTCAATTTTGATGCTGGTGGATTGCATCCATTCTTGAGGATGTCAATTCTAGCTGGAGTATTAGCAGCAGAGATGTGTGATCTGACAAATTTTCTTGTTGTCAGCAACTATGTCTGAAAACTGTTGAACAATTTTCTTGAATGTGGAGGAACATTAGGATCTCTTTATCACATTTCATAATTTTCGAATCATAGATTTTTATTTATTTATTTTTGATATTTTAAATGGTCAGTAAAGCTTGATGTTTCAACCGAGTTGGGCCTAGTACTGGGAATGTGGACACCTCTATGCACAATCTTCGAGACATGATTTTAATGCATACCCCGTTTGGGGTGCAAGGTATCTATTTTTCTAGGGTGTATGAAACCCAATATAGATTTCAAGACTATAGATTTCAAGACAGTGTTGATGTCCTAATTTTATTCTATGTGGTGGTGCGATTGAGATGTAAACTACGCAACCAAAAATCCGCAATTAAGAGATATTTGGTGGTTTTCCGTATGCTAGTTGCATGGGAGAATAACTCTGATTTCCATAGGGTCCAAGTCTAATTTATGAAGCAGCATTCAATATTGCATGTCCCCATGCAGTTATCAACAACTGGAATCAATGGATGCGTAGTCCATTGGAGTGGTTTTAGTAATCGACTTATCCAACCCTTTTTTGGGTGTGTTAGTGCACGGGTATGGTTCTGGGTGAAATATCTGCATACCCGACCCGAATGATGTCCACAACCTGATACCCGTCGTTCAGAGTGAGGTATTGCCAAGTCAAGCGAACGGCCCACTTGACTGTTAGGCCCCAGCTAATATTCCGAGGGAGGTTAATGGGGCCGAGTAAATGGGCAGTCGTTATCTCGAATCCCGGAGGAGATCATGCACATATCAATGGGGGACGGTTACATACAATCAAGGGGAACGACATATAAATAAACAAAAGAAAATTTCATTATTGTTTCGATCTCCCGAATTCGTATCTTCATATTATATCGTGTTTTTCTCGATATATTTGATTCTTTCGATGTTTTACATACTTTCAGGAAATTCGGTGCTATTCGGAGCGATACGAGATCTTGGACACAACATCGACACCGAAGCTTGCTTCGCCTCACCACGGCGACCCAAGGAAGTGAGGAAGAGAGAGTAGAAGGAGATGATGATGAGGAGGAGAAGGAGAAGAGAAGAAGGAGTAGAAGGAGTAGAAGGAGTAGAAGGAGTAGAGAGGAAGAGAGAAAGAGAGGGAGATTTTCCAGATCGCTCGGTCGAGCACTCGACCGAGCTGTGACCCCAAGACAGGAGGGCAAGATTTCAAGGGAGTCACTAGGGCGAGCGACTCGACCCGCTCGACCGAGCGACCAACTCACTCACCCGAGCTAGTCGTTAGTTGAACCTCTATTTTTGCCTTGAAGCTCTTTGTTAAAGTGGCATTTAATTCGTTCGGTCGAGCGGCTTCCCTGCTTGACCAAGCGACCTCATCTTCGACCAAGCGACATCGATTCCTTAAGAAGGCGCTCGGTCAAGCGGCTTCTCCGCTTAACCGAGCGACACCCTCTCAAGCTCCCCTGTATGACGCTTCACAAGGCAGCGCTCGTTTGAGCAAGAACCCCGCTCGACCAAGCGCTAGGTTGGCAGACTATGTTTTTGACTTTTTAATGGGTTTCGGGTTGGTTTTGCTATAAAACCCGAAACTTATGGGTTTTGTATATAAACCAAACAGTTTTTAGATTAGATGAAGTCTTCTTTTACTGCTGGAAACTTAAGAGCTATTGGAGAGGCTCTTTTACTTAGGATCTTATTTTGTAATCTAAATCTCGGTATCTATTCCTTTCTCTTTGAACTTTTGATATGTTGTTCTCCATTGCTCCCTCTTTGCATTGATATTAATTTCATGATGTTTGCCCAAGTAATTATGTTATTCTCCATTGCTCTCACCTTTGTAGCCATAGCCATGCTAGAGTAGTGGGTTTCTAGGGCTTAGGGAGGATCCCTAGGATCTTAGGGATTGGATGTTAGGTTAGACCTCCGTTGGATGAATTTAGGGTCTCCCTATGGTGGTTAGGACTGTGGACGAACAGAACGTTCGACGAACTACTTGTGAACAAGCTCAGTACATGTTCGTTTACGTTCGTTTAGGAAGCTTAATGAACAAGCTTGAACAGATTTTTAGAGCTTGGTTAGTAAACGAACAGAGCTTAAACATAACCGTGTTTGTTCATTTATGTTCATGAACAAGCTCGTTAAGTGTTCATGAACAAGCTCGATAAGTGATGTTCATAAACAAGCTCGTTAAGTGTTGGTGAACGAACATGTACCGAATATAGTAAATTTAGACAAATACTATATTGTTTATTATGCTTGGAATGGATGCTTGTAATGGTATATATGGAGCTATTATGCTGGATTTTTTTGTTTTTGTCGTACAAATATTTAATCCTTTTATTTAATTGATTTAGTCAATGGCAATAATGTTTAAATATTATTATTCCTGATTAAAAAATAGTCGTTCGTTTGTTTGTTTGAAAATCTGTTCATGAACAAGATTGATTTGTGTTCACGAACATGTTCACGAACAAGCTCGATAAGTCTTGTTAACGAACAGAACGTTCGATTAACTACTCGTGAACAAGGTCAGTAAATGTTCGTTTACGTTCGTTCTGTAAGCTTAACGAACAAGTTTGAACCGGTTTTTAGAGCTCGGTTAGTAAACGAAAGAGCTTGAACATGGATTTTGTTCATGAACAAAACCAAGCTCACTATTGAAGCTCGTTCAAGCTCGTTCGTCAACAGCCCTAATGGTGGTTTGAACAAGGGTTTTGGGGGATTAGTCTTAGAATTGGAGGACCGCGAAAGTGACTCCATATCCTAGGGAAAATCCTCACGAATCCGATTTGGGATTAGTAGCCATTTTCTGGGGCTCGCACTCACGAGGGTGACTCGAGAACCGGGGGTGACCACTAATCCCTAATCCGCTAGGCGATGACTACGAAAGTAGCCCGACCACTAGAACCAACCATAGGATTGCGTCGCATTCCGTAGAGCATGCGAGTGACTACGGATTGCGAGGCTAGACCCAGTGTCAAGCGTAATACACGTATTCTCGTATGAAGCCGATAGCGAAAGCACAGTTCCGTATAGGGATGCATTAGACGAGTGTGACGATGGAAGTCTAACGCTCGTTCCCATCTCCGGATGTGATACTCCTACCCTAATCCATCGTCCGACGAAGGACCAATTGACTTGAAATCCATTACCGAAGGCCCTAGTGGGGAATCTCGAAGGCCTTTGGATATTAAAATATTTAGTTAATTCCATTTCCCTCAACCAACCAATCAAATCACACGTGACAACCCCAACCACACATTCTCCTCCTTCCACAAAAAGCTAAGTGTTAGACGACCGCCTCCCTAGAGTTCGACATTCTATATATACTATAACGCACCATCCACTTGCGGTGTTCTCATCTGTGCATCGCGGGCGAGGAACAAGTTTTAACGCTGTTGTTGGGGAGGCAATGGTTTACTTTAGATTTTGGTTGAAGAGTGTTGGTTCCATCCACACTTGACACCCCACCACTTCTTTTTATTTTTATTTTTGTTCGCTTATTACTATTTTTCTCCTTTTTATAACGAGTTCCATGATTTTCTTGAGTGCCTCTATTTTGCATGCTGACACGTTCTCATAGAGGAGAAGATCTTTTGCCCTTGGATCCTGAGATAGAGGCGAATGTAAGGCGACTCACAGCAGATAGAAGGAGAAGAGTGGCGATGGCTGAGACTCCCATAGGACCACTTCCTCTCTCTACACCAGAATTGATCTGAGATTTCATGAAGCATGACACCGTCTTATCTTCCTCCGTGACCATACCATCGATCTGTGACGGCAACTTCGAGGTAAAGACGGGGCTCATCCTGCGGGTGCAACAAGACTGCTTCCCTGGGCTCTCACATGAGAACCCCAGTCACCACGTGGAGGCGTTCTTGACGAAGTGCGTCACGTTCCAGATGCAAGGGATCAGCGATGACGCGATCAGACTGCGGATCTTCCCCTTCACCATGAAGGATAAGGCCCACTATTGGCTGAAATCCCAGGGGCACAACACCTTCACGACATGGGAGCAACTGGCAAATGCCTTCATCATAAAGTACTTCCCCCTCGAAGATGCTTCGTCTTCGGAATCAAATAACCAACTTTAAGCAAGGGGCATGAGACATTGTACAAGGCCTGGGAGCGATATAAGGACCTCCAGCATCAGTTTTTGAACCACTGCATCCCTACATGGGACTTGGTCCTTTCATTTTACAACGGTATGCGTTCGGACACAAGGATGATTGACGACGCCACAGCAAATGGAATTATAACGGGGAAGGAGCCGGCTGAGGCCATGAAGATTCTTGAAGATATGGAAGCAAATAATCAGCATTGGGGCCACGACAGGTCGACCTCTACTATCGCCAAGGCCTCAGGAGGAGGGCGATATGAAGTTAGTGAGGCGGCAGTTTTTGATAGCCGCCTTGATTCCCTTACCCAACAGATGGCCCGAATGGAGCATTGACTTGACGCTATGCCCAGCTCACCCCCTGCCACAGCATACATCACTTATGAGAGGTGCACAGATTAGGAACCCAGTGGCAGGAATCGCTCCTACCATATGCCTCCTCTAGCAACAGAGGTGGCCAATTACACATCAAATGACAGAGGAGGCAACAGAGGAGCTTATGGGAACCCGGCCTGGAGGAATCATCCTGGTTTCCAATATAGAATAGCAGTGGAGCACAACAGCAGCCCTACCAGCAGCAGTAGTCCCATCAACAGCAGTAGCAGCAGACTTACTATCAGCAGAAGCAGCAGCAGTCAGGGCAGAGGTCGTATGCCCCATATAGGCCACCAGGGTATCAACAGCAACGTCAGTTGCAGCTAGCCTTGCCTGCACCTCCACCAGTTCAGCAGAAATCCTCCTTGGAAGCCACCTTGGAGAAATTCATAGAGGAGCAGGGAAAGCTCAATCATGACCATGCAGCTCGCAGTAAGGAACTTTCCACCACGGTGTATCAGCTAAAGGAGCAGTTGAGTCAGATTTCACGAGCCCAATGCAACCTTCCCGATTAACCTGAGAAGAACCATAGGGAGAGTGCATGTGCTATCACCACCCATATCGACATATCAACAAACAATCCGTAGCCGCCGGTGATAATTCCTACAGCTGCATCACCTGAGGAGATGATAGATGAGCGCCCACCAGTAGTTGAGGGTGGAGGTATTGAGGCTGAGGAGCAACCTATTGTTGTAGAGAAGGAAAGCCCTCCGGTGGAGGAAGAAGCAGTTAAGGAAAGGGCAAAGCCCGTGGAGAAACCCAAAGATCGCCTCGCCCTAGTTCCATTCCCTAGTAGGTTGGCGAAGGCCAAGATGGCAAAGAAGTATGCCAAGTTTATTGAACTTTTGAAGGGAGTGGAGCTCAACATCCCCTTTATGGATGCCCTCACGGAGATACCATCATATGCCAAGTTCCTCACGTCAAAATGATTGCTTAGATCCCGATTTTATACGCTTTTACGCTGATAATTAGAACTATTTGACTTTAAGAGTGTTTAGTTGCATTTCAGGGAATATCGAGCAATTCGGAGCATATTGGAAAGGAGGGCACGAACACCGATTCCAGAGCACCAGTGGTTTCACATTTGATGACTCAAAGATGCGGGAGAGGAGAAGGAGCAAAGAAAGGAAGAAAGAAGGATGACAAGGAAAGAAGAAGAGAAGAATTTCCCAGATCGCTCAGCCGAGCGCATCATTGATCGAGCCGGAATCAACTCCGAAACGATGTCGTTTACCGCAAGCGCATGGTATAGTGGCAAGCGGGTATCGAACACGGAGAAGCGGTGCTATACTACCTATCTACTCCTAGGTTGAGTTAGAATTGCAGGTTTATTGGTGGATGTGGAGTATGGAGTGTTATAATGGTGATGGATATGAAGGTCGTGTCACTCGATATCGCAAACAAGTGATTCTGCACAATATAAACGAGTAAAATATAAAAAGATTAGGACTTTAGGACTCGCCCTAGGACCGTCGGACGTCAACGCTAGGCTAGGACTCTTATGTTGCATTGGTTTAATTGGGGATTTGTAGCATCTAGAAAGTGAATTCATACGTCTGGGCATCATGAATCTAACGTATCGCATTAACCCTACTCTCGTGATAAGCGCATACGATACGTGCATTAAGTATCTACAATAATCTCACCACTCTCATGGTTCGAATGCTCTCAACTCGTACCACTCTCGTGGGTTAGAGCTTCGAGATATTTTGGTGGATCTTATTGACGTAATGGCGGTAGCCGTCAATTAGTGATATAGTTCGTCGGTGGATCCCATCAAGGCACGAGCCGGGCGTGGTCACGTACCTCGGTTGAATCCACTAACTCCCTAATTAAATCTATAGGATACTCCTTAAGCTAATCGATTCCACCGATTGTGGGCACGATCTCAGTACGAGTTCTCCTAGGGATCTTGCTAGATCAACCAAAATACAACCTCATTTATATCCAATGCACCATAAAAATCCCAACTTTACGTCTAAATCCTAAGATCCGTGGGCTAATCCCTTAGCCCTAGAAAAGACTACCCAAGCATAGCAATAGTAATAGATAATAGAACGCACAAAGATTTCATTGCATGCATCAAAAAGGGATAAATAATAAGAAATCATAAAGAAAATAATAATAGAATTAAAAAGGGCAAAAGTACTTATCTTGATACAAAGGAGGGGCCTAGGGCATAACCTAACTCCACAAAAGATCGTCGCCAAAAAAAACCTCAAAGAGATCTAAAAACTCCTCTCTCCAAAGCCTACAAAAGTCCTCAAAATCTATCTAAAAGTCTCTCCTGATGGCTGCATAAAAATCCCCTCTGAAACCCCCTCCAAAATCATGCCCTAGAGAGATCCGAAACAAACTTACGCCCTGAGCCCACGGTGACTTGGTCCGAGCAGGAAGCTGCTCGGTCGAGTCATCAGAAAATATAGATCAGTTGTCCAAAACCTTGCTCTGCTTTCTCTGGCCGTGCAAAGTCTGCTCGGTCCGAGTTGGTAGCTGCTCGGTCGAGCAGCCCTCCTGCTCGGTCGAGTACGATAGGGAATCGAGCTCCTACAAAAATTGTCGCTCTTTCTACACAGTCTGAGTACGTAGATGCTCTGTTGAGTATGTAGCTGCTCGATCGAGCAACCTGATGTTCAGCCGAATAGGAGGTCAAATACTCATTTCAGCACCCTGCTCGGCCGAGCAGTCAACTGCTCGGTTGAGCAGTCAACTGTTCAACCATATATGAAGTCAAAAACACGTTTCAGCATGATTTTTCATCCTACTCAGTCGAGTAGAGTCCTCTGCTCGGTCGAGTAGGTGTCAAACAGATTTCAGCAGAATTTCAGCACTGCATCAGCTTGCAGAAATTCCACAGGGCTCATCCGACCTCCGATTAGCACGTTCTTGGTGGCGTTGGAACCATCTTGAAGTCTAATATGTGGAAAAAAATATCAACAAAATAGTGACAAATCCCAAGTGATAGAAGATTTTAAAAGAGTGCATGGCTGTCCTGTTTCCAGCACTTCAGGTCGCTCGATTCCTTCGTCGCATCATAGCTCGATCGAGCGACCTTCTCTCTTGCCCCTTCTTTGCTCCAGTATTCTCCTTTGGAAACTCAAGCATGTCATCATGAGTCTCACTGGTGCTCTTACGTCGCCGATCGTCTTATTGACTCCAAATCGCCCCAATATCGCCCCAAATCCCTGAAATGGACATAAACGCTCCGAAAGTCATATTATTCCAAATAATAGCATAAAAGCGTATGAAATATGTAAATGAGCAATCATTTTGACGTGTAATCATTTAGATAAGATGTGGAATACAATGACACATCAAAATTCCCCCAAGCTTACCTCTTACTCGTCCTCAAGGAAGACTAGTAAGAAACGAACACGTGAGAAGGATACAATGGAGATGCGAGGCGGTGGCGTGTAATGGAGACTAGTGGTTCAATCTTAAATTCAGAATATACAAGACCCCAAGATATGTAAGATCTCGTGAACACATGTCAATATGAAATTAGAACACATATACACAACAAATACTTAAGTCTCGCTCAAATTTAAATAACGTGGATTTCAATAAATAAAATGAACTTGATAAGCAATAAAAAGATATTAGAGCTATATCATATCATAGTTTATCATGCAATATACTAAGTTCACAGAAATGAATCCAATGTCCACAACTCATTCTCTTAGCAGTATAATATGTCATGATCAAACTTTTTCAAGCATGTGTGGCATTTTGTTATACTTCATGGAATGAATTTAGCAAATCCAATCAAGGTAAGGCATCACCACGCTACGACCATTTCAAGACTCCTAGAACCCATGAACTTTTCCATGTCTTAGTTCTATATAGAAATGGAGATAAAGATATGGGATTTTTGTAGTTTTATATTGTTTTTGGCTATATGAATATTTCATATGCATTTTTTTCTTTATATACACGAGATAACTCAATATATACAAAAAGCGGCCTATGCATCCCAGACCAGACGGTCTTATGACATTGGGTTACGAAGAATCCCTAGAGCCTTTTATTCATGATATTTGTTTGATTTTTGCATTTTTGGGATTTTTGCAAACTCACGTAAACGCAATGAAATGCAAAACATGATCAAAAATCATTTATTGGCTATTCACAAAAGAAAAAAGAAAAAGCATAGAATTTAGATATGGCTCGGTTTCAGGAATCCTAATCATCACTACTTTGGTTGTCGTGGGGTTACCTATCTCTTTTGAATCACTAAACATCCATGAAGCAATAGAATTATCAATCAAATCACGCAGGAGTCAAATGATTTTCAGATTTGATTCATTCATTTTTAGCTTAACTGTTTCGAGAATATGGTTATGAAACTATGGATTCTACTATGAAAAATTATATTAACAAAGATACACTTATCAAGGAATCGAACTCTAATCTAACAGATATCAGAGTTCATAAAAAATAAATCCATGATATTTCATAAAAATTAAAGCGTATGAGACATAAATATAGAAGTGAACATGGTTCATATGGAAATTTCAAAGTGTGTTTCACGATAAAGCAAAGTGCATGCACTATGCACTCCCCCAAGCTTAAACATCACATTGTCCTCAATGTGTGTATTATATAAATAGAGGACAACGACAAGATAAGGGCCACTCAACAAAATAGTTTCTCTCCCCAAAGCTTAAACATCACATAAAAATTGGGGAGAGAGGCGAAATAAGCACCAAATATAAAAGTGGGCATAGATGATAAATAATGGGTTAGGTGCAAAAGATAATGGAGCCATCATATGGGGTGAGTTTATTAAACTAAGAAAGCATATAAAACTCTATACGGTCCTCTCGCTGTCGAGAGGATTCGTGTTTATTGAAAGCATAAAATACTACACTACTAGATTGGTACCACCTTTAGCAAAAGGCGGGTCCAATATCTTTACCGGTGCAGGCAGCTGCTCTATCTGCACTTTTCGTGGCTCGCCAGGTCCATATCTCCACGGGCTTCATCAGATTCCAGCAATGCGGTTCCCAGCATCTCTCCAAGGACTCCACTTGGACCCTGCAAGAGACAAGCTGCATCAACCTGATGTGTATAATTTTTCCCCAAAATAAATGTATTCCAAAGAGGGTCATCAACATAAGTATTTAAAATTAAGCATGCCTGACAACACATTCTTGGAAATAAATCTCTATGCTCGTGCACCACGTCGGTCAACTCCTCGTTGTTTTTCTCTGGTTCCTCAGGTAACTCTGGCATAATAGAGTGGGTCTCGTTAGGATGCTCCTCATCATCATCAGACTCATCCCAGCACACCTCCTGATCATATTCAACAGCATCCATGTGTGCTAACTCCTCGCTCTCCTCCTTGTATACGTCCCATTGTACCTCTTGATCATATGTATGTGTATCCTGCAAAAGGTGCAATGAGTCATCGAAATCTGAATCATAATAAACATCAAACACGGGAGGGGAATCAAATGTAAAGGGCGAGGGAGTGAAGAGATCTCCCTGAAGGGGAGCAGTAAGATCTGGTGGGTGGTCCTCAGAGTCAGTGGAAGGACGAGGTGGCTGCAGAAGCTCTGAAGGAGGAGGGTGATGCTCGGGATCCTCATGAATGGATGTGTCCTCATCTCGACGCACGACCTCCTCGGCAAAAGTCTCTGGCTCTGCATGCAACATGTAAAATAAATATAGATCGGCCTCCTCGCGAAGCACTGCTTCGGCCTCCTCCTCGGGTTCTTCTAGTATAGTAGGCAAAGTGAATTTCATCTTCTTCTTTCTACACATATGTCTTCGTTTCTGTCCTAGAACTCGAGGCACCAGATTGCATGGCTTGGCCCTCTCAATAGTAGGTGCAGGTGGCTCTATGGGCTCATGTATCTCGGCCACGGTATAAAAGTGGGTCTTGTGCCCCTCAACTAGAGCGTATACTCCATCATCAATTGTGCATATGGAAGAGATATGATGAGTAATAAAGTTTTGAAATCCAAGCTCAAAAAGGTCACCTGCCATTATTGTTAGTGGATCGGTGCATCGAACTGCGTCCACGATGCTTCTCAATAGGTCCATATATGTGTCCCCCTCTGGCAGCTCAGATATCTCTATGTGTGGAGTGTTGACGGTGTAAAGGTGGATATGATCACCTTCAAGTGAAGCATACACTCCATCTATGATCATACCTGCATCAGAGACATTAGCCATAACAAAATCGATGAATACTTGGTCGGATGGTTTACCTACAATAACGGTTAGCGAACCGGTAGATCGAGCATCATCTATCATTTTCTCCAAGGTTGCTGCCAACTGCAGATCATTGAACTTTCCCACTTGCATCCTCTTCATAAACTCATGTGAGTGTCCCTTTAGTCTTCCAGCAAAGACATCAAGTAGCCTGGAACCATCCCACTCATGGTCTGACTCCGTATGGAACATCCCTAACATTCTTTCGAACTTGCGCAATGCTTCTCTGAAGGACTCTCCATCAGCCTGGTAAAATGTAGCGAGGTATATATAGGATCGTAAAGAGCCCGGTCGCGTCCTTGGAAGCATCATCGCTGTATTAACTATACCTGATCAAGCAAAGTAGACAACCTGAAAAAGACGTCAGTGGTACAAAGAGAGATATAGATAATAATAGTAGCTGGTGGTGGGAAAAAAATCTCTCTATTTTTTTTTGTTTTTTAACACAATCTAATCAATCTAATTGTGGTAAATAGATAATATGGCGGAATGCCTCCACGGCAACGGCGGATCGAGCCGGAATCAACTCCGAAACGATGTCATTTACCGCAAGTGCACGGTATAGTGGCAAGCGGGTATCGGACACGGGGAAGCGGTGCTTTACTACCTATTTACTCCTAGGTTGAGTTAGAATTGCGGGTTTATTGGTGGATGTGGAGTATGGAGTGTTATAATGGTGATGGATGCAAAGGTCGTGTCACTCGATATCACAAACAAGTGATTCTTCACAACATAAAAGAATAAAATATAAAAAGATTAGGTCTTTAGGACTCACCGCTAGGACCGTCGGACGTCGACGCTAGGCTAGGGGTCTTACATTGCATTGGTTTAATTGGAGATTTATAGCATCTAGAAAGTGAATTCATGTGTCTGGACATCATGAATCTAACGTATTACATTAACCCTGCTCTCGCGATAGGCGCATATGATACGTGCATTAAGGATCTACAATAATCTCACCACTCTCGTGGTTCGAATGCTCTCAACTCGTACAACTCTCGTGGGTTAGATCTTCGAGGTATTTTGGTGGCTCTTATTAACGCAATGATGGTAGCCGTCAATTAGTGATATAGTTTGAGGCACGAGCCGGGCGTGGTCACGTACCTCGGTTGAATCCACTAACTCCCTAATTAAATCTGTAAGATACTCCTTAAGCTAATCGATTCCAACGACCTTGGACACGATCTCAGTACGAGTTCTCCTAGGGATCTTGCTAGATCAACCAAAATACAACCCTATTTATATCCAACGCACCATAAAAACCCCAACTTTGCGTCTAAATCCAAAGATCCATGGGCTAATCCCTTAGCCCTAGAAAAGACTACTCAAGCATAGCAATAGCAATAGATAATAGAACGCACAAAGATTTCATTGCATGCATCAAAAAGGAATAAACAATAAGAAATCACAAAGAAAATAATAATAGAATTAAAAAGGGCAAAAGTACTTATCTTAATACAAAATATGGGCCTAGGGCATAGTCTAACTCCCCAAAAGATCGTCGCTGAAAAAAACCTCAAAGAGACCTAAAAATTCCTCTCTCCAAAGTCTACAAAAAGGCCTCAAAATCTATCTAAAAGTCTCTCCTGACGGCTGCACAAAAATCCCCTCTAAAACCCCCTCCAAAATCGTGCCCTAGATAGATCCGAAACAAACTTACGCCCTGGGCCCATAACAACTCGGTCTGAGCAGGAAGCTGCTCGGTTGAGTCATCAGAAAATATAGATCCGTCGTCCAAAACCGTGCTCTGCTTGCTCGGGCCGTGCAAAGTCTGCTCGGTCCGAGTAGGTAGCTGCTCGGTCGAGCAGCCCTCCTGCTCGGTCGAGTACGACAGGGAATCGAGCTCCTACAAAAATTGTCGCTCTGTCTACACGGCCTGAGTACGTAGCTGCTCGGTCGAGTATGTAGCTGCTCGGTTGAGCAATCAAATGCTCAGTCGAGCAACCTGATGTTCAGCCAAATAGGAGGTCAAATACTCATTTCAGCACCCTGCTCGGCCGAGCAGTCAACTGCTCGGCCGAGCAGTCAACTGTTCAGCCATATAGGAGGTAAAAAACACGTTTCAGCATGATTTTTCACCCTACTCAGTCGAGTAGAGTCCTCTGCTCGGTCGAGTAGGTGTCAAACAGATTTCAGCAGAATTTCAGCACTGTAGCATCAGCTTGCAGAAATTCCCCAGGGCTCATCCGACCTCCGATTGGCGCGTTCTTGGTGGAGTTGGAACCGTCTTGAAGTCTACTATCTGAAAAAAATCAGAAAAATAGTGAAAAATCACAGGTGATAGCAGATTTTAAAAGAGTGCACGGCTTTCCTGTTTCCAGCACTTCGGGTCGGTCGATTCCTTCGCCCATCATAGCTCGATCGATCAACCTTCTTTCTTGCCCCTTCCTTGCTCCAGTATTCTCCTTTGGCACCTCAAGCATGTTTTCATGAGTTTCATTGGTGATCTCACGTTGCCGATCGTCTTATTGACTCCAAATTGCTCCAATATCGCCCCCAAATCCCTAAAATGGACATAAACGCTCCGAAAGTCATATTATTCCAAATAATAGCGTAAAAGCGTATGAAATATGTAAATGAGCAATCATTTTGACGTGTAATTATTTAGATAAGATGTGGAATACAATGACACATCAATCATGCGCTCGGTCGAGCTGAGACACCAAAGGGAGAGGCCGAGCTTTCACAAGAGTGCTAGGGCGAGCAACTTGACCCGCTCAACCGAGCGATAAAGTCCCTCGCCCGAGCTAGCTGTCAGGAGAGCTCCTATTTTTTCCCTTTAACTCTCTGGATTTTGGAGCTTAAAGCGCTTGATTGAGCGACTACGCCGCTCGACCGAGCATCCCCTTCTCCAAGCACCGACGCCAAGCGCCTAAGGGGGTGCTCGGTCGAGCGCTAGGGCGCGCTCGACTGAGCGCTATGTCGAAAAACTGCTTTTAGGGCACATTTTAGGGTTTTTGGGGGAAATCTATAAATAGGGGGTTGTAGCCACCATTTGGGGAGGCCGTTTTTAGCCCCTTTCTCTTATTTTCTGTATTTGGGGATGATTTTCAGAGGTTAGGCTATGTCATATGCCCCCTCTTAGATGTTTATGTACCGGATCTTCATTTAGATAAGTATTCTTCCTTGTTAGATCTCTTTTGTTGTTTTTCTTATGTGTTTTTCTGTTTAGATCCTTTATTGCTTTCATTTTACTTGCTTGTGATGTTGATTCTTGTTGTTTCTATCTCTTGTGTAATGATTGAGTAGATCTATTGATAGGATTAGGGAAGAACCCTAGGATTCTAGGGTTTGGATGATGGGTTAAACCTTAGTTGGATGAATCTAGGGTTGCCCTATGGAGGTTTGAACAAGGATTTTAGGGGATTGGCCTTAGGATCGGGGTATCGCAAAGGTGGCTACGTATCCTGGGGAGAATCCCCACGAATCCGATTTGGGCTTGGCGGCCGTTCTTTGGGGCTCGTGATTACGAGAGTGATGCAAGAGCCAGGACGACTGCTAATCCCCAATCCGCTAGTCGATGACTGTGAGAGCATGCCGATTACTAGAACCAACCATAGGATTGTGTCGCACTCCGTAGATCACGCGAGTGGATGCGGATCTGCGAGGCGAGACCAAGTGTCAAGCTTAATGCATGAATTCCCGTGCAAAGCTGACTACAAGAGCATGACTTCGCATAGGGATGCGTTAGACGAGTAGGAACAATGAAAGTTAAGTATTCGTTCCCATCCTCGGATGTGATACTCCTATCCTCATCCATCGTCTAATAAAGGAACCCCTAACCTGTTATCCAAACCCGGAAGCCCTAGCGGGGATTCCCGATACCCTAGTATTATTTCCCTCGATTGTTTCTCTTTGTTCGTTTTGTTTTCTTTTGTGTCTTGATGTGCCTTGCCAAGTCACCCTCGCATTCCACATCCACCATCATTACGACACTCCATAATCCATCTCCACCTCATAAAACAAATTTGAAGCCTAACTTAGCCTAGGATCGATTGGTATGTGACACCGCCTTCCTGTGGATACGATACCCGCTCGCCGATATTTACACATACTGTGTGCTTGCGGTAAAATGACATTCGTAATTTCGGCTGCAAATCCAAAACGCAAACAAGTTTTTGGCGACGTTGCCGGGGAGGCGTTCCACCATACTATCTATTTATCACAATTAGGTTTTTAGATTTCGAATAAAAACAAAAAAATTATAAAACGAAACAAAAAGAGATATTTTTCCCTACAACCTGCTTTATTATTATCTTTATCTCTTTGTACCATTGATATCTTTTCCAGGTTGTTTATTTTTGACTATTCGGGTACAATGGAATAATTTTGGGATTATTTAGGCGAAGATTATTTGGCACAGTATGAGGCTCCAATGGAAGAATACAGATATTATCCACAGGACCCATACTACCAGATGGATGGATATGACCACTACTCAGAGTGCTATGCCTACTGCGAGTCTTGCGACGTGGAGGGACACATGCCTTATGAAAGCCGTGTTTGTCTCTTGAGTCCGGACCATCCCATCAATTTGGCACTCGCATTGATGGAGGAGAGCAGTGCGACTCTTCAATGTCAACATGAGAAAACCTGTGCCAAGCTAAAGGAGACCCTTGTCCAACTTCAACATGTGGTCGATTATACCAGTAGGACTCTTCCATCTCATAAGCCCGAGGGAGAGAACGAGGACACATTCTCGGGTATATTGAGTAGCATTGTGGACAAAGTTTGGTCCACCGGTCCAATGACGCTAGTTGCAGGTGATCCATTTGAGCGTAAATTTCAAAATTTTATTACTCATCGCATCTCTTCTGCGGGTATCATTGATGATGGTGTCCACGTTTGAGTTAATGGTGACAGGATATACTTGTATATCGTGGAGGAGATGCCTGAGACCATAGCGTCACATGCACCTACCGAGGAGGAGGCCGAGGCAGTGCATCGTGAGGAGGCCATGCTAGCAGAGCCAGAGCAAACCGTTGAGGAGGACACTATTCAGGATGAGGATAATGATATTCATATGAAGCCCAAATACTTCACACCTTCAGTTGAGCTCCCGCAACCACGTCCAGCATGCACTACGGCAGAGAACCGCCCACCAGAGCTTACTGCTCCCACTCAGGGAGATATTTTTACCCATTCCATCTCTGAATCTTGTATTCCATTCAATATTTACTTTGATTCAGATACCTTTGACACGTCGTAACTTTACAGGACACATACGATTATAGACGAGAGGTATGCTTGGACGTGTTACTACTTGAGGAACTTACTAAGGAGCACAGCGAGAAGTCACCTGATGAGATTGACACTTATACGCCAGAGTTCATACGCCAGAGTTGCCTGAAGAACCTAAAACAAACGACGAGGAATTGCCCATCGTGGTACACGGGAGCAGAGATATATTTTCAGGGAAGTATCGCCAACCTATTTTTAATTTACATATTTCTTTCGACGATCTTCTTTGGAAAACTTTTATTTTGGGGGAAAATAATCCACATCAGATTGATGCGGCTTATTTCTTTCAGGCATGTGGAGTCCTTGGAGAGATGCTGGGAGCCGCATTGCTAGAATCTGATGGAGTCCGTAGAGACACATGGCTGGCGAAGCCACGGAAGGATCAGCTAGAGCAGTTGCCTACACCGGCAAATATACTGGATCTGTCTTTTGCAACAGGTGGTATCAATCCAGTAGTGTAGCTGTAGTGTAAATTTTTATGCTTTGAATAATCACGAATCCTTTCGACAGCGAGAGGACCATATAGGATTTTTAATGCTGTCCTAATTTAATAAATTCACCTCCTATAGTGGCTCAATTATCTTTTGCACCACACCCAATTCCATGATTTAACTGACCGCCCTTATTTTTTGTGCTTACTTTGCCTCTCCCCCCAATTTTTATGCCCATCTGTCCACGCCGGGGACCATATGAAATAGCTTGGCGGATAGATATTATTTTGTTGTGTAACTCCCTATTTTGCCATTGTCTCTATACATGTCATACACACATTGAGGACAATGTGTTGTTTAAGCTTGGGGAGTGCACAGTGCACGCACTTTGCATCATCGTGAAATATACTTCGAAATTTCTATATGAACCATGTTCACTTCTATATTTATGTCTCATATGCTTCATTGTTATGAAATACTATTGATTTATTTTTTCATGAACTCTGATATCTGTTAGACTATAGTTTCACTCCTTGATTAGAGTATTATTGTTAATATGCTTTTTCATAGTATAATCCTTAGTTTTACAACCATATTCTCGAAACAGTTGAGCTGAAAATGAATGAATCAAAAATTTAAAATTATTCGATTCTTGCGTGATTTGATTGATAATTCTACTGCTTAATTGATGTTTAGTAATTCAAAAGAGCTAGAATACAACACGATAACCAAAGTAGTGACAATTAGAATTCATGAAACCGAGTCATGTCTAGATTCTTTGCTTTTTTTATCTTTGATCATGATTTGCATTCCATCACATCTACATGAGTTTGCAAAAATCCCAATAATACAAAAACCAAACAAATATCCTAAATAAAAGGCCTTAGGGTTCTTTACAACCCAATGCCCTAAGACCGTCTGGTCTGGGATGCATATGTCGCCTCTTATATATATTGAGTTATCTCGTGTATATAAAGAAAGAAAAATATGTATATAAGAAAATTGTATAACCAAAAACAATCGTGAAAAGAAAAATTCCTTATCCTTACCCCACTTTCTATATAGAATAGAGACTTGGCAAAGTTGATGGGTTCTAGTAGTCATGAAACAAGTGTAGTGTGGTGATGCCTTACTTAATTTAATCTACTAACTCATTCCATGAAGTTTAACAAAACACCACACATGCTTGAACCCGTTTGATCATGACATATTTACACTGCTTAGAGAATGACTTGTGGACATTGGATGCATCTCTGTGAACTTAGCATATTTCATGATAAACTATGATAGGATGTAGCTCTACTCTCATTTCATTGTTTATCAAGTTCATCACTTTTATCGAAATCCACAATATGATCATTTAAGCGAGACTTAAGTATTTTGTGTGTATGTGTGTTCTTTTTACATATTGATGTGTGTTCACGTAATCTTCTATTCCTTGGGTTCATATTTTGTTGAGTTTTAAGAATGAGCCCATTGTCTCCATTACACGTCATTGCATCACCTCTCCATCGTATTCCTCTCCCGGGTTTGCTTCTTACTAGTCTTCCTCGAGGACGAGTAAGAGGTAAGCTTGGGGGATTTTGATATGTCATAATATTCCACATTTTATCTATATGTTTACACATCAAAATGATTGCTTAGATCTCGATTTTATACGTTTTTATGCTGATAATTGGAACTATTTGACTTTAAGAGTGTTTGATTACATTTCAAGGAATATCGAGCAATTCGAAGCATATTGGAGAGGAGGGCACGAACGCCGAAGCCGGAGCACCAGCGGCACCACATTTAATGACTCAAAGTCACTGGAGAGGAGAAGGAGCAAAGAAAGGAAGAAAGAAGGAAGACAAGGAAAGAAGAAGAGAAGAATTTCCCAGATCGTTTGACCGAGAGCATCATGCGCTCGGCCGAGCAGAGACACCAAAGGGAGAGTCGAGCTTTCAAAGGAGTACTCGGACGAGTAACTTGACCCGCTCGACCCAGCTGTCAGGAGAGCTCATATTTTTGCCCTTCAACTCTTTGTAATTTTGGAGCTTAAAACGCTCGGTCGAGCGGCTACCCTGCTCGACCGAGTGGCTACCCCGCTCGACCGAGCGACCCCTTCTCCAAGCACCAACGCCAAGTGCCTAAGGGGGCGCTAGGGAGCACTCAGTCCAGTGCTAGGGCTATGTCGGGAAACTGCTTTTAGGGCACTTTTTAGGGTTTTTGGGGGAAGTCTATATATAGGGAGTTGTAGCCACCATTTGGGGAGGCCGTTTTTAGCGCCTTTCTCTTTTTTTCTGTCTTTGGGGATGATTTTCAGAGGTTAGGCTATATATGCCCCCACTTGGATGTTTATGTATCGGATCTTCATTAGATAAGTATTCTTCCTTGTTAAATCTCTTTTGTTGTCTTTCTTATGTGTTTTGCTGTTTGGATCCTTTATTGCTTTCATTTTACTTGCTTGTGATGTTGATTCTTTTTGTTTCTATCTCTTGTGTAATGATTGAGTATATCTATTGCTAGGATTAGGGAAGAACCCTAGGACTTTAGGGTTTGGATGATGGGTTAAACCTTGATTGGATGAATCTAGGGTTGCTCTATGGAGGTTTGAACAAGGGTTTTGGGGGATTAGCCTTAGGATCGGGGTATCGCGAAGGCGGCTCCGTATTCTGGGAGAATCCCCACGAATCTGATTTGGGCTTAGCGGATGTTCTCTGGGGCTCGTGATTACGAGAGTGACACGAGAGCCAGAGCGACCACTAAACCCCAATCTTCTAGTCGGTGACTGCGAGAGCACGTCGATTGCTAGAACCAACCATAGGATAGTGTCGCACTCCATAGATCACGAGAGTGGATGCGGATCTACGAGGCAGGACCAAGTGTCAAGCTTAATGCACACATTTCCATGTGAAGTTAACTGCGAGAGCACGTATTCGCATAGGGATGTGTTAGACGAGTAGGAACAACGAAAGTTAAGTACTCGTTCCCATACTCAGATGTGACACTCCTACCCTCATCCATCGTCTAATGAAGGAACCCCTAACCTGTTATCCAAACCCGAAAGCCCTAGCGGAGATTCCCGGTACCCTGGTGATATTTTCCTCGATTGTTTCTCTTTTTTCTTTTTGTTTTCTTTTGTGTCTTGATGTGCTTTGCCAAGTGACACCCTCGCATTCCACATCTACCACCATTACGACACTCCATAATCCATCTCCACCTGATAAAACATATGTGAAGCCTAACTTAGTCTAGGATCGATAGGTAGTGTGACACCGCCTCCCTGTGGATACGATACCCGCTCGTCGATATTTACACATACAGTGCGCTTGCGGTTAAACAACATTCGTACTTCCGGGTGCATATCCGAAACACGAACACGAAGCAGCCGTCTTTATTTTTGAGGAGCAATAAACTGCCTCAGAAGCTCCCAGATCCGGGAAGCTTCAATGTTCCATGCTACATAGGCGGCATCCCCATCATGAGAGCCTTGATAAATTTGGGGACCAGCATCAGTTTGATGCCATTGTCCATCTTCTGGTGCCTCAACACCGGGACGGAGCTAGAGCCGACGACCATGACGATCCATCTCGTAGACAGATTGGTGATGCACCCGGTCGGAGTGGTTAGAGACGTCATACTACAGATTCCCGACGAGGTGCGCGTGCAGGTAGATTTTGTTGTTCTGCGAGGATGCACACCCTCGAAAAAGGTAATGCACACCCTCACCCCCAAGTGCAAGGGTGTCAGAGCAATATATTCCCGATGAGTTCAGGGTCCAATCCACAGGGAGGCGATGCTTATACTACCCACCGATTCCTAGGTTGATTGGACTTCGAATTTATTGGTGGAGATAGATTACGAAGGAGGTCGTAATGGCAATAGAAGTGGAATGCGAGGGTGTCACGATCGACAAGGCATGACCAAGTCTCCACACAAAAAGAAAACAAAAGGAACAAAGAGAAACAATAGAGAGAAAGATCTCTAGGATGTCGGGAATCCCCGCTAGGGCTTTCGGGTTTTGATAACGGGTCAAGGATCATTTCGTCAAATGACGTGCAGGTAGAAGCGTCGCATCCGGAGGTGGGAACGATCGTTTGACTTTCGTTGTCATGCTCGTCTAACGCCTCCCTATGCGCAGCCGTGCTTTCGCAGTCAGCTTTACACGGGGACGCATGCATTACACTCACACTTGGTTCTCGTACCACAAATTCGTATCCACTCTCATGATCTACAGATTGGGTACCACTCTATGGTTGGTTCAAGCAGTCAGGCTACTCTCATAGTCACCGACTAGTGGATCAAGGATTAGTGATCGCCCCTAGCTCTCGAGTCACTCTCGTGATCGCAAGCCCTAGAAACGGCCACTAACCCAAATCATATTCGTGTGGATCGTCCCTAGAATGTAGAGCTACTTTCACAATCCTCCAATTCTAGGGCTAATACCCCAAAACCCCTTATCCAAACTACCATAGAGCAACCCTAGATTCATCCAACTAAGGTTAACCCATCACCTTAACCCTAGACTCCTAGGGTTCATCCCTAATCTTAGCAATAAACCTACTCAATCATTACACGAGAGATAGAAACAGCAAGAATTGACATCATAAGCAAATAAAATGAAAGCAATAAAGGATTCCACATGAAAACACATAAGATAGATAACAAAAGAGATTTACAAAGAAAGAATACTTATCTAATGAAGATCCGGCACATAGACATCCAAGAGGGGGCCTAAGCATAGCCTAACCTCTCTAAACCCTAAAAACTAGCTATCCTAACCTAAGAGAAGATAGCTAGCCACCAAATGGCTGCTCAAATACATATATATAGATCCCTAAACCCCCCCCCCCCACCCCCCCCCAATAACCCTAAATCGAGTTGGACCCGTGCTCTCTACCCAAGTAGCTCGGGCTGGCATCTGGAGGTCGCTCAGCCGAGCTATGACACATGTCTGCCTGTGCACAGATTCCAGCACAGATTCGCCAACTTGCAGAAATTTCCTAGGGCTCATCCAACCTCCGATTGGTGCGTTCTTCGTGGAGTTGGAACCATTATGAAGTATACTTCCTGGAAAAAATATGAGAAAAATACTATAAATCCCTGGTGATAGCAGAATTGGAAAGAGTGAAGGGCTGTCCTGAAATCTGCACTTTTGGCCATTTCTACTCCGCTCGGTCGAGCGGCTTGGGTCGCTCGCCCGAGCGGCTTGGGTCGCTCACCCAAGTGAATGAAGGGCTGAAATTCCAGAGAGTTGAAGGCATATTTTTGGGCTCTTCTGATACCTAGCTCGGGCAAGCGACTTGGTCGCCCAAGTTGCTCGCCTGAGAACCCTTTGAGCTCTTGGCCTCTCCTTCAATCCTTCTATTCCTCTCCTCTTTCTCTCTTCTCTTTCTTTCTTCTCTCCTTCATTGCTCCCCTCCAGCAATATGAGCTCCTCAGATATGACGCCATTGACACTCTGACGTCGACGATCACGACCTCCTCTCCAACGTACTCCAAATCGCTCGATATTCCCTGAAATGCATCAAAACGCTCTCGAAGTCAAACAGTTTCATTTATCGACATTGAAGCATATAAAATCGGGATTAAAGCGATCATTTTGACGTGTAAATATGTAGATAAAATGTGGAATATTATGACACATCAAAATCCCTCAAGCTGACCTCTTACTCATCCTCGAGGAAGACTAGTAAGAAGAGAACCCGGGAGAGGAAAACGATGGAGAGGTGAGGCGATGACGTGTGATGGAGACAATGGGCTCATTCTTAAAACTCAGCAAAATATGAACCCAAGGAATAGAAGATTTACGTGAACACAAATCAATATGAAAAAGAACACACATACACACAAAATACTTAAGTCTCGCTGAAATGATCATATTGTGGATTTCAATAAAAGTGATGAACTCGTTAATAATGAAATGAGAAAAGAGCTACATCATATCATAGTTTATCATGAAATATACTAAGTCCACAGAGATGAAACCAATGTCCACAACTAATTCTCTAAGCAGTATAAATATGCCATGATCAAACATTTTCAAGCATGCGTAGTATTTCGTTAAGCTCCACGGAATGAGTTAGTAAATTCAATTAAGGTAAGGCGTCACCACACTATGCTCATTTCATGATTCTTAGAACCCATCAACTTTGCCATGTCTCTATTCTATATAGAAATTAGGGTAAGAATATGGAATTTTTCTTTTTACAATTGTTTTTGGCTATACACTTTTCTTATATACATATTTCTTTCTTTATATACACGAGATAACTCAATATATACAAAAGGCGGTCTATGCATCCCAGATCAGAAGATATTAGGGCATCGGGTTACAAGGAACCCCAAGGACCTGTTATTTAGGATATTTGTTTGATTTTTGTATTATTGGGATTTCTTGCAAACTCACGTAAACGCGATGGAATGCAAAGCACGATTAAAGATCATTTATTGGCTATTCACAAAAGAAAAAGAAAAAGCATAGAATCTAGACATGGCTCGGTTTCAGAAATTATAATCATCACTACTTTGGTTGTCGTGTGGTTATCCTATGTCTTTTGAATTACCAAACATCCATGAAGCAATAGAATTATCAATCAAATCATGCAAGAGTCAAATAATTTTCCGATTTGATTCATTCATTTTTAGCTTAACTGTTTCAAGAATATGGTTGTGAAACTATGGATTCTACTATGAAAAAGCGTATTAACAATGATACTCTAATCAAGGAATTGAACTCTCATCTAACAGATATAAGAGTTCATCAAAAAAATCCATAATATTTCATAAGAAATGAAGCATATGAGACATAAATATAGAAGTGAAAATGGTTCATATGAAAGTTTAAAGTGTGTTTCACAACGAAGCTAAGTGCGTGCACTAGGCACTCCCTCAAGCTTAAACGTCACATTGTCCTCAATGTGTGTATAATATAAATAGAGGACAACATCAAAATAGGGAGTTACGCAACAAAATAATATCTCTCCCCCAAGCTATCTCATATGGTGCCTGGTGTGGACATATGGGCATAAAAATTGGGGAGAGAAGCAAAGTAAGCACCAAAATATAAGGACGGTCAGTTAAATCATGGAATTGGGTGGGGTGGAAAGGATGATTGCGCCATCATATGGGGTGAATTTATTAAAATAGGAAAGCATAAAAATCTTATACGGTCTTCTCACTATCGAGAGGATTCGTGATTATTCAAAGCATAAAAATCTACTCTATAACTACACTACTCGATTGTTACCACCTGTAGCAAAAGGCGGATCCAGTATCTTTGCTGATGCAGGCAGCTGCTCTATCTGCACCTTTCGTGGCTCCGCTAGCTGCGTATAGCCACTTATTCCGATGAACTCCAGCAGTGCAGCTCCTAGCATCTCCACAAGGATTCCACATATACCCTGTAGGAGACGAGATGCATCAGTTCGTCTCAGAAAATCCCCCCCCCCCCGATAAATGAATCCCAAATAAAATCATCGACAGAAATAGTGGAAATTAAAACTAGTTGATGATACTTCCATGAGATTGTATCTCTACTCTCGTGAGCCAAGACGGCTCTTTCTTCGGTGCCATCTCTAAGTGTCTCAGGTAGCCACTCATAATGCTCATCAAGTGGCTCATCGCTGTGCTCCTCGGTAGGTTTGTCAAGTAGTGACATGTCCAAGCCTACCTCCGGTCCATATTCGTATGTGTGCTGCAAAAGGTATGATATGTCAAAAAGATCTAAATCAAAACAGATGTCAAATGGAATACATGATTCAGAAATGGAATGGAAAAAATATCTCCCTGAGTGGGAGCTGTAAGCTCGGGTGGGTGGTCCTCTGCCATAGGACATGGGGGAGGTGGCTGCAGAAGCACAACTGGAGGTGGGCAATACTCAAGCTCCATGTGAGTATATGTGTCTTCATCCCGAGTATCATCCTCCTCAACAGTCTGCTTCGGTTCTGCTAGCACGACCTCCTCAATGATAGGCTCTAGTGGTGCGTGCTGCTCCATATCTTCAACCTGTGGAGAGGGGTTAAGAGGCGGCTCGGGCACGACATCATAGATAATGCCATCGTTGCCTTCGCTGGTCTCATCCTTGGCGACAATATAAAAACGCAGGGTGTTTCCCCCAAGCTGAACGTGAATATCATCTTCAATGGTACCTGCAGCAAACACGTGATTCATAATAAAATTAATAAGCACCCATTCAGATGGATCATCACCTGCCATAATAGTTAATGAGCCCTTCGATCGAACAGAGTGCAGCATGCGTCCCAAAACTGTTGCTAAATGAAGATCATTAGTGGTATTCACTCGCATTCTGCTCATAAATTCCCTTGAGGGTCCTTACAACCCTTTGGTGAAGAAGTGGAGTAGCCTTGAGTCATCAAACCCATGCTCTGGCCCCTTTATCAATAAATCCCCAAATCTGTCCAAGGCTCGCCAGAAGCATTCTTCATCTGCCTGCCTGAAATTGGCGACTCTCCCTTGGTCTATAAAATATTGGATCGTAAAATTTGCTCTAATAGGGGGTACCATCGTTGCGCTAAATATGCACCTGATAAAATGAAGATAAACAACCTAATTTTAAAGATAATAATTCTGTGGTGGCGGGGAAAAATCTCTTTTTGTTTCTTTTTATAAATTTTAATTTTCATTTGAAGTCTAGCAACCTAATTGTGATAAATAGATAGTATGGCGGAACGCCTCCCCGACAACGGTGCCATTTTGTTGTTCTGCGAGGATGCACACCCCCGAAAAAGGTAATGCACACCCTCAACCCCCCAAGTGCAAGGGTTTCAGAGCAATATATTCCCGATGAGTTCAGGGTGGAATCCACAGGGAGGTGTTGCTTAGACTACATATCGATTCCTAGGTTGATTGGACTTCGAATTTATTGGTGGAGGTGGATTACCAAGGAGGTCGTAATGGCGATGGAAGTGGAATGCGAGGGTGTCACAATCGGTAAGGCACAACCAAGTCTCCACACAAAAAGAAAACAAAAAGAACAAAGAGAAACAATCGAGAGAAAGATCGCTAGGATGTCGGGAATCCCCGCTAGGGCTTTCGGGTTTTGATAACGGGTCAAGGATCCTTTGGTCAAATGACGTACGGGTAGGAGTGTCGCATCCGAAGATGGGGACGATCGTTCGACTTTCGTCGTCACGCTCATCTAATGGCTCCCTGTGTGCAGTCGTGCTTTCGCAATCGACTTTACACGGGGATTCATGCATTACGCTCCATACTTGGTTCCCGTACCACAAATCCGTATCCACTCTTATGATCTACGAACTGGGGTACCACTATACTGTTAGTTCAGGCAGTCAGGCTACTCTCATAGTCACCGACTAGCGGATCGAGCATTAGTGATCGGCCCTAGCTCTCGAGTCACTCTCATGATCACGACCCCTAGAAACGGCCACTAAGCCTAAATCAGATTCGTGGGGATCGTCCCTGGTGATAGCAGAATTGGAAAGAGTGAATGGATGTCCTGAAATCTGCACTTTTGGCCATTTCTACTCCGCTCGCCCGAGCGGCTTGGGTCGCTCGCCCGAGCGAATTAAGCGCTGAAATTCCAGTGAGTTGAAGGCATATTTTTGGACTCTTCTGATAGCTAGCGACTTGGTCGCTCGGCCGAGCGAGCCAAGTTGCTCGCCCGAGCACCCCTTGAGCTCTTGGCCTCTCCTTCAATCCTTCTCTTCCTTCTCCTCTTTCTCTCTGATCTTCCA
Organism: Scilla litardierei; assembly: GCA_030789695.1. NCBI lineage: Eukaryota > Viridiplantae > Streptophyta > Magnoliopsida > Asparagales > Asparagaceae > Scilla > Scilla litardierei. The sequence continues at coordinate 115,566 of JAULAV010005135.1, read as the reverse complement.
TTCTCTCCTTAATTGCTCCCCTCCAGGAACATAAGCTCCTCAGATATGAGGCCATTAATGCTCCAACATCGACGATCACGTCCTCATCTCCAACATGCTCCAAATTGCTCGATATTCTCTGAAATGCATCAAAATGCTCTCGAAGTCAAACAGTTTCATTTATCGACATTAAATCGTATAAAATTGGGATTAAAGCGATCATTTTGACGTGTAAACATATAGATAAAATTTGAAATATTATGACACATCAAGCATGCTAGTACATTTTGTCATAATGGACATGTTGGAGGACGGCGGGTCTCATTTTATTCTTGGTCGCCCGTTCATGGCGACGGCTGTAGTTTTGATAGACAGACGAGAAGGTACGCTCTCACTCAAGGTGGGAACATTGAGGCTGAAGTTCGGCTACCCAAGCCGATGAGGGAGAGGAAGCCCACTACGGACGTCGAATACCTGGACATGATTGAAGATGAGCTTGTGGAGGAGTTCACAGCTAAAGAAGTCTTTTCGGACCCCCTGCAACTGATCGAGGATGATGGTGTGGAACCTCGGCATGACAAAGCGGTGGCGGTCTACTTGCATGTCTTGGATGAGGATCTAGACGATGGATTGATGACACGCGAGCATGCTATGCTCGCCATGGAGGATCACGACCTAGACGTCATGAAGATCAAGAACCTGGTTGCTGCAGCATCCACAGGACGCCCCAAAGAGAGAGAAGGATCGGAGAGGAAAGAGAACAAGCGGACCGCTGAGGGTCCGGAGGAGGCGTTTGACCAACCGTCCCCGCAAGGGTTGGTCGGGAAGAACGACGGATGTATCTCGTGTGCGCCCAATATCTAGCCTCGCTGAGTATCGGGGGTCGAGCTAATGACCTTAAACAAGCACTTTGGGGGAGGCAACCCGACCTATTTTCCTGCTTTTCGATTGTAGTTAGAATTTTCGAGATTTCTAGTATAAAAATTCTAAAATCTATAAATAACTGATGCTTATTGATTTTGGCAGAGACTCGATAGTCATGATGCCAACCGAGGAAGAGTAAAGCATGTTCATGAGCTACGATTCAAAAACGGTGAGAAATACATGATGGAGCATAGCTAGAGGTCCTGAAATTCCAGATTGCTCGGTCGAGCGTAGCACTTGCTCGACCAAGCGAGACCCCGACGGGAGGAGCTTCTGGCAAGGGAAATTTTCAAATCGCTCGATCGAGCGACCCTAATCGCTCGGTCGAGCGATCGAGCCAAGATGCCGCCTTAGTGTCATGACCAACTTCTAAGGATACCCGATAAGTACGAATCCGTATCAGGTATTCCCGAAACTACGGGTTTGAAGAAGAAAAACGAGGAGAGAGAAGAGCAGTATTGCTCGGAACAGAAAATTCTGCAGGCCACTACGCACGCGCTGGAAAGTATAGACAATGCTCCAACCAAACCCACAACACAGACAACATAGAAACAACATAGAAATAATCAAAAGACAACAATAGAAACTGATTGATTTTATTTATACATCAACAATATTTCATCATATCTTTCTTTACATCATCACCATGTACAAAACCTTATATACATCACCTTACCACTCTCACCAAACAAAACCCAAAAGGTACAATACACTTCACTCCCATCTCACTCACCAACCTCATTCTCAAGTACACAACCTTCACATAAGCTTTACAGCTCCAGCTCCCTGACACAACTCCTGCTATCAAACCAGACCTGAAACCACAAGGTTGGACACATCACAGCGTGACCCAGTAGGAAACCTAACCATCCTAGGTAGGGACCACTCTCAAGGTTGCTCTACACTACAAAGTTCTAACTACTGGTGACAATCATAACTACAGACTAATGCATAAAGTAAGGCAAAACTTCACAAGCATGTATTGAAAGAAAGAACTGCATAACGTAAAACAGGCAATATTGCATGTACTAAACATAAAAGGAAAATACTGCAGAACTGATATGCATAAAAGAAACAGCCACACAATAAATGCACAACTACATATAATAATTTAAGGAATTTCTTTTGAACATTATTCTTCAAAGACTTTTCAGAATAAATGTGATTCAGAAACCCGGGTAAATCGTAGGACCTTAAGGAGCCAGACTTCACCCAGGGTGGGTGAAAAGTGGTACCTCAACCAACGACACGGGCACTGGAGGGGCCTCTCGTAACTCCCTACTCGAACAGGGCAAGGTACGGGAGTGAGACAATCTATCATCTCGGTTTTTATTGGGACAAACGGAGCAACCCATCAATTACAGCATGATGCATCACGAGTGCACCACCGGCTTCTCTAACTCTAGTCAACTCCCCCTCACGGGAGTGACAAGGCGAGTGAGAAATCTATCATCTGTCTGCTCATTAACTCCTATAATTTACCAGTGTTTTCCCCCAAACCCGTATCTGGAATCTCACCCATTTTAGAATGGATCGAGTGCTCTATACATTAAACACTCTACCTCACTCTTAGTTTATAGAACAATTCATCATTTCGTTTGTTTCTGCAGTCTCATTTACCACATTCACATATTTTCATTTCTTTCATCATTATGCCGATGTCGTGTTTCAACAACAACCATCGCATCACAATTTCCACCAAAAGTGCATTATACATGTTTTCGCAATATAATCCAATTTCATACATATCAATATACAAGGAAAATTCTAAATGAATGAGACATAAGTTCAACCATGTATTGTACATGACACATCACATGAACATAAAGCATGAGGGAAATAACACGAGATTCTAACATGAAGCTTGGAACATAACTTATATAGCATTGAACATAGAACATGCAAAATGACATAAAATTAATATAGTCATGGTACACCAACGTAGAGCTTGGACGTGACTTAACATGGAAGCATATTAATATGAGTACTTGAAACATAAACATATATATATGCACATAGAGGCATACCACACAACATGATTTCCTTAGCTTGACTAACTAACATATTATGGGTTTTCCATGGCACAAAAGCACACTCAACATAATATGAATTCATAACCCATTAATATGGATGTTTGAAGCATATTCATACTAACATGGACATTAGCACATTAGCATACTAACGTTGACAAGAAACTTAGCATATTTATGTGAATATAGTAAATATACTAACAAAACTTGTGATGTGAAAACTTACTTAGTATAACATGGCAATTTGTGACATGTCAACTTACTAACATAACATGGTACCTTGTAAATAGCAATTTACCAGCATACATGGCAACTTGTAACATGACAACTTTATTAACATAATATGGCATGTTGTAACATGGCATATTAACTAACATAACACATAAACATGGTACCTTACTATCATAACACATAACATGAAAATGAACACCAATATGGTGGTCACTCAATAGTCCAGACTCTGTTTTTGTCAGTTGATGGTGCGACGCTCCGCTCCCCAGGATACCCGGGAAGTACGAATCCGTCCCAGGTATTCCTAAGGCAACGAGTGTTACGAAGGGAAAGTACAAAAAAACTCAGGCAGGTCCACTACGCACTGCTGGGATAGTACCTGTAATGTTCCCAAACCACAACCAAATAACCAAAAACATAAACACAGAAGGAAACACAGAGGGAAAATGTACAACAACTATACCCAAAGAAAAGTATGATTCCTATACATCATCCATATGTACATACATCCATCATGAACAACTCGTCACTACCCAAACAAAACCCCAAAAGTACAACACTCTCTCCTCTCCCCTCGCCATCCCAACCTAACTCATCCGCAGAACTCCACTGCTCCACCTCATAGCCACCAACCAACTCCAACACTTGAACCTGAAAAATCAACGGTGGGGCACGTCAAAGCGTGACCCAGTAGGAATACCATACCCAACTAGCCCTTACATGTAGTGTGGAAAAGGTGCACGTGAGCAGGCAGAGTGTATGACATGGCATAAACATCAAGCATCATAATGAAACATAAGGCAATTTATAAGAGCTACAAAGGTGAAGTGAGCTACAAGTAAAGAACGTACAAGTAAGCAACAATTGATAATGCTATAAAAGTAATGAAAGTTATCTGAAGTGTTTTGGAGCCTAAGTAGTGGGTAGACCATTTTGGGACTAGACCTTACCCCCAGTTGGGGTGGAACAGGCAAAACTCCCCGAGACAAGCTCTTACTAAAGTACCCCTGTTTCCCCCTTATTTCCCCTTCACATTTTCTCCATTTCTCCTCATTTCTACCACTCCCCGCCACTCGGGCAAGAACAGGAGGGCCACCAACCACTATTCCAGCCCCTCATGTTTTCCCCACAACTTAGTGTCCCCCAATCCCCGTGTCACCCTCATTTAAGAGACTTACTCATTGATCAGCATTTCAATTAAAAGTATCATGTAACAAAAGAAATCACATAACAATCACCATTTTCACCTCCTCTCATTCCAACACATATAATCTTTCCAACCACAACATTCGCCACATAGTTCTCATTTCGGACACATATGTTCCCAACACATGTAATTATACAACTTCACCATTGATTGCAACATGAAATTAATTAAGCATGAGCCAACAAAACATATGCCAACATCCATTAATCCAACAGGAAATTAGTTAAACAAAAAGCAAGATGACATCCTCTTCTAGCAACATGAAAATGATAGCATGAAACCAAAAGCATGAAACTAATAGCAACATGAGACTAATATCAACATGAAAATGTTGCTAAACATTTCATCTCAATATAAGACTATAACCATTTCACCTTGACATTTCCACAAACACCTGAGGAGGTATGGTTAACATGGTTATTAACACAATATAATATCATCATCAAATAGCATCATGAAGCTTTCTTTTAGCTAACGGCAACATTCATTGATGATAGTAATAGAACCAACCATAACACATTGTTTGAAACACTAGAAGACACTTCAGCTTGCTGAAAATTGCACAACAGTCAGGTTGAATGGCAGTTTACTCCATATTTTTGTATGGAACATAATACTGAAATGTTAATGAAAGTTGTAGATATGATAGTTTTGGGCTCACAGATAAAACTTCAGGTAAAAATATTACGTAGGTGATTTATGGTGAATTATTTGGTGAAGTCTGCCAAATCTGTTTTCCAGACAGATTTCAGAGTCTGTCTTGATGGCTGATTATGGGCCTATTGCAATCCGAATTTCGAAATATAGGCACTTTGATGAAGTTGGAGGAAAACTTTTTAGCTTTTCAACGAGACCAAGATCATCAATTTCTATGAAGTGTGTAGGGACTGATCTACGGTTTGCTAAACTGTGTCCAGACTGGATAAAATCCCTACATGTTGTAAAGATGGAATTTTTAACCATATTTCCAGTTCGAATTGGTAAAAGTTTACAACATAAAAGTTATAGATGACAGTCCAATCTTCAGGCCACAAAAGTTCCAAAGCAAACTCAAGTCTAGATTGGAAGAATTAAGCAAAACAATCGGCATATAAATCTGTCCAGATTACTCACCGCGCACAACCGCTCAAACTCAGAATTGCTCACCGCGCACAACCAGCCAAAACTCAGGATTACTCACCGCACACAACCATACAAACTCAGGTTTGCTCACCGCACACAACCATACGGACTCAGGATTGCTCACCGCACACAACCATACAGACTCAGGATTGCTCACCGCGCACAACCATACAAAAATCAGGATTTAACTTAAGAAAAGATAAAACCACAAGAACAACAACGACGACGACAACAACATCAACCATGAAACTAAGCATGCAACTCTAATACTAGTTAGGGATGGAATCCTACCTTAAGGGTGATGAGATATAAGGGGGTAGCCCAAATCCATATGGCTCCTCCTTCAAGTCCTTCTCCTTCTTCTCTTCTTCTCCTCCACAAGCTCCTAGAATGAGCAACAACACCCAAACGATGACAGGGATGCTACAGATGTGTGCAGAGTGAGGGTGGCGTAGCCCTACGGGTGCTCAGCCTCCCTAATGTCTAAGAATGAGCAAGGGGAAGGGATGAATTCGTCCTGATCTTTGGGGGGAGATATTGTTAGAAGAGTTTAGAAACGAGGAGAATTTTGAGAGAAGAGAGTAGAAGAGCCAAGAATTACGTAGAAGAGTCAAGAAGCTATATGCACAAAACCATACAAACTTCAGAATTGCTCAATGCACAAATCCATACAAACTTCAGAATTTCAGAATTTAAATGGTGATGATTTTACTAAGAATTTCAAAGGTAAATTTGTGAAATTAAGCCATTGCATATAAATTAGAAAAGTCAAGAGGTCATATTTACAAGTTTGCCATCCTCCACAAATATCTCTCCCACTATACACACCCACCCAACCTTAATTACAAGTATGCCATTACTTCTCACACTCTCATATTAATTACAGGAATGTCACTAACCTTAACCCCTTTCACACTAGCCTCTCTACACCAATCCTACACACACATTCACACACATACACATACCATCACATAACCTCCTTCATGCATCACATACCCATGCATGACCTCACTATTCATGCATGTATACTACACCCGCATTACTAAACACACTACATTACCAATATATAAGCATTCAACAAGCATCCATGACCAACCATGGAAGCGCCCAATAAGAATACACCATTAACATCAATTAGTAGCACTAATAGTAAGGCCAATTAATAGTACTGCTCCACATAATCATACAATAATACTATACCACCTCATAGTTCACTGCACACACTACAGGCACAACCAACCATATAAAGAACACGCAAATGTGTACTCACTTGTATTCAAGCATATACACAATACATAGTGCACAGCTATACACTCGATATTCACACAAAAGCATAGGCCCTATGTATATGGTACTCTCTGCCATTACAGATAGTCAGAAACTGAGCAGATATGTCACAATTATATAACATGATATTTTCATCCGAGTGAAAGTTATAGATATGGGTGTTGGAGTTTCACTGATAAACTTTCAAGAATAAATACAAATAGTGTGATTTATGGTGATTTATTTGGTGAAACATGTCAAATCTGTTTTTCAGGCAGAATCTGTGTACTTTAAACATCACAGTTTTAAGACACATTGCAGAGAGATTTACGAAATTGTGAGCAAGGTGAAAGTTGTAAATTGAGATGTTATCTTTTCAGATTGACCAAGAACACTCAATTTGCATTACTACAAAGAAAATCGTGGCCTCTCCAGCAACATGGGTCTAAAACTGACTGAATTTGACATGCAGGAAAGATATAATTTTAATCTATAATTACAGTTTGAATTTGAAAATATTTCAACATGAAAGTTGTAGATAATAATCTATTACCCTTGCCATAAAAATTTCAGTTCAATCTCAGTTGTAGTTTAAGACATAAAAGCAAAACAAGGAGCATGATAATCTGTCTCAAATTTCAGCAATATCAAAATGGAGAGCTAATGTCTCAAATCCTACTAAAATGTTAGAAATTCTACAGGAACTACCCAAAAACTAATCCTACCATAAGTGGTAGAAATCCTGCCTTGATATGTCCTTTAAAATTCCTTAAGCTTTGGCCCATCTTTTCCTAGGCTTACTTCAATCCACTAGCTTCTTCTTCAACTCTCCTTCCTCAAGCTCCTACTTCTCCTCCTTTCTCTTCAACTAAGGGGTTCATCATTGCATGTGAGGTGGAAAGTGGTGGAGATGGTGGTTGTATGGGTGGTAAGAGAGGAGGAGCTAAGGGAGGAGAGAGGGGAGAGAGAGGATGGAAGCATGAAAAAAGTCTCCTTCTCTTTTTATTTTTCCTTTTGTATTTTCCTTCTTTTAATCCTCATCACCCTTTCTTGCAACAAGAGAAGGCCAAGTGTATACTTAGGTGTCATGGCTTAAGCCAAGGTTACCATGCATATAGACACATAAGTAAGAGGTACGTGAGGTTTAAGAAGAATATGACACATAAGAAGATGTATGTGTCATCAGGGAATTTTTTTCCAAAATTAAATTTTTTAGAAAATTAGAAATACACTAATTAATACCAACTACTCATTACATACTATGTATTCCATCAAGTATTCCAAAAATACTCATGTCTAATAATCCTTAAAATTATTTAAAATAGTTTTTTTATTATTATAAAAATTAGGGAAAATTCACAAAAATACCCAAAATTTATACGTACACATACGTCCAGAAATACGTATATTATACTCGTATATATGAACACTGGGTATTACACTTAGCCTAAGGCAAAAGGGGGGGCCGCACTCCAATCAGCTCGCCCAAGCAGTCAAATGCTCGACCGCCCAAGCGCTCATATATCACAACCGAACCGCTCGCTCGAAATCTTTCCCAGAGTTCGAGCGAGTGAAGCCCTAATCACCCAATCCCATCTCGAGCGATGCCACTTCAGACCGATCAACCCCCTCCCCCTCCCCCCCCCCCCGAGCGCCGCCTCCCCTTCGACCGAACACCCCCCTCCTCCTCAACTCCCCCCCCCCCCCCCGAGCGCCGCTTCCCCCTTCAACCAAACCCTCTACCCAAGCCCTAACCCCCCCTGCACCACCTCTTCCTCCTCAACACCCACCCTCTCCTCCCCTAATCCCTAACCCCCCTAGTCGCCTCTCCCTCCTCCACCATCCTCAACCCCCCCCCCCTCCTCCACTAATCCCCAAATCCTAAACTCCCCCAAAATATCGCCCAAATTCCCAAAATTTAACCCAAAATTCAAATCTTCCGGTGAGCGGGAATATTGGCGGGAACTCGTTGACGCTATTGGAGGGACTTTGCACATTGGAGGCAAGGAGCGTGGATTTTTGCATCTTTGCTCGTTGCTCGCTAAGGGTACACTCGTTCCCTTCTTCGTTTTTATTATATATCTCTCTTTGATTGCTTGCACACGAGAGCATAATGCCCCGCAGGGCCATTATACGATCACCCTCACCCGACTCTCCACCACGCACCATAGCACCTCCACCACGCACCATAGCACCTCCACACACTACTACCACAGCACCCCCACGCACATCCACCACCGTCACCCCACCCCCTTATGCATCCCGCAGCCACACGCACATCCACCACCATCACTAGACCACCCCCATCCCAACCCCAGCCACAGCCAGCACGTAGAAAGGAGTTGGCCCACAAGCCCTCCTACTCTACCCTACGCACTTCCACCCCCGCCACCACACCACAACCATCCACCACCTGTCGCCAAGAAGAGGAAGTCCCACATGGCTCCTCATTCTAGGCCATGCACTGCCATACGCACTCCTACACCATCCCCACCAGCATCACCTTCACCCCCACCTGCCAAGAAGAAACGCTCAGCTCCTAGCTCCTCATCTGGAACACGAGTCCCTGTGACGGATCCCGCACCACCCCCACCACCCCTGCACCCTGAGGGCGAGACCCTAGAGACCTATGGCATCACATTTATAGACGACGCACACCGTCATCAATTTGCCACTCTCTAGGCGCCAGGTCGTATCGACCAAATTCACCGATTTAGGAGACTTCGAGCTGCTAGGCCTTTTGCCAGGGGTTAAGCAACTATATAGGAATTTGGGTTGGGACCACTTCCTATGGTTACAGGCAAAGACTTACACTCGCCTGATCCTAGAGGCCCTCAGCTCTACGTATCGTACCAACGGGGGGGATACACTTCAGCTTACTGGGCGCAGACAAGGAGTTCAGTTATACTCGACACTGTGAGCTATTCCAATGGCCCGTAGTCTCCTATGTTGAGACTGCCTATCGCCCTGGCATGGATACTCCCCTCTCTATTTACACCACATGATTTTGGGAGAGGATATCCAGCTTACCCGTCTTCAGCACTAGCCGCTCGAAGTCATCCTCGATCATCCACCCCTGCCTGAGACTAGCCCAGCACCACATTGCCACCATGATGCTTTGCATGAATGAGCCTTGGACTATGTCTCTATCATGCTCATCCTTTTGTGGGGCCTTACCCTCCCACTTGAAGCGTAGCCCGACGGCACCTCTCGCCCTACCTACCACATAGATCACACCCAAGTCTTCTGTGACCACCTATTCTGGGCCACTACCTTGCAGAGAGGTCCTATCTGTTGTGGTGGCTTCTTCACCATTATTACCTAGCGGGCAAGGCTTCCCATCCCTGAGGACCTCTTAGAGGCGCCAGGCCCTACCACCCTATCTTTGTGTATGCTTTCTTACATGCATATTATTAGGGCCCCATGGCGAGAGGCATTGGGTAGACCTTCATGGGCATTTTAACGTCGATTTTATGGTCCTTCACAGGCCTGTCGTGACTGTCGTGGCCCCTCAGTAGGCAGAGTGGATCCTCCCCATCCAGAAGCGCATCCCTTCCACCTACGAGCGGGAGCCCGATGATGCCCAGGTTGCCCAGCAGCAACCTGCTCACCAGCCGGGCACTGCCCCACTACACGCTGAGGAGACACACTCCACCTTGCCCTTAGCTGAGCTAGCAGTGGTCCCTTCTGTCCCCACATCTGTTGAGGGCCCAGCAATTTCCTCCGAGCCCCATGTTTTTTATTCGACTGTCGACCTTCCTATCCACACTTCTGTTGAGGACCCAGCACTATCAGGTGAGGTCCTCACTTCTGATCTGAGCCTCGATCTTTCTGTCCACACATCACCACCACCAAAGACCACACTAGTGCCTGCATCACTGTCTTCACCTATCTATATCATTGTCTCAGCTATTTTTACGGAGAGTGTGTTGGTGTCTGTCTCCACAGCTGTTGCCACTACCTCTACCGTGTCTGCACCTACCACATCAGCCCCTTCCTCCAATTTGCCTTTATCATTTGCTTCCACCACCACTACCCCAGTCTCTGCACAGCCTACACTCCCACTGCACCACGCCTTCACCACACGGGCACCCCATTCGAGGGGTGAAGCCAGCAGCTCCTGCCCTCCCGACATTTCAGGTCGATTATATGGTGTGGAGCAGGCTGTACTTGAGCCCCGCAGAGCCGTAGGGTCACTCACTGATCTTGAGCAGTGGAACAACGAGAAGCTGGACTGCATCCTTCAGCTTCTTCAGCCACCACCTCCACCGGGTAGTGGTGCTGCCTGATTTATAGCTTTTCGTTGTTCCTGTTTCTCCCCCTCATATTATTGTGCCCATCTTTCATTTCGAGGCCCGGCTTAGTCCATATTGGTGGATTCACATTTTGGTGTCCATTTTGTCCATTTTGTTCATCCTCATCATCCACACCCACGTAGGATTTATCAAAGTCTATTTGCGCTTCATTGCATATATATAGAATGGATTACAATTTTGAACTCTGTGTTGTCATGAGTTAGAGATATTCCTTAAGTAGGATTTATATTAATATGCTTTTCCATGATTTAGATCCATTTCTCCACGATAAGCATTCTCGAAACAGTTAAGCTAAAAATTACTTGATTAATTGATAACTGAATGAAAATTTGCATGATTGTTTGAAAACAAGTACTTTCATAATGAATGTTAGTTTAATGGAGTTTGGATAACCCACGACAGTTAAGTAACATTTACTAGATATTCTGACACTGAGTCATGTCCCAATTCTAACTTTTTCTTTTTCTTTTTGTCTATCGCCAATTACGATCCTTGATCGTGCTTTGCATTCCATCGCGTTTACGTGAGTTTGCAAAAATCCCAAAAACATTGGAAAAATAAAACACAAAAAAATATTACATAAATAAAAGGCCCGAGAGGTTCTTCGTAACCCGATGCCCAAAGACCGTCTGGTTTGGGATGTATAGGCCGCCTCTTGTATATATTGAGTTATCTCTTGTATATAAGAAAATAAAAATATGTATATATAAAAAATTGTATATCCAAAAACAATTGTAAAAAGAAAAATCATACATCCTCACCTCACTTTCTATTTAGAGTAGGGACATCGCAAGGTCGATGATGTCTAGGATTCGTGAAAGAGTTTAGTGCGGTGATTTCTAGATTTCATTGAATATACCATCTTCATTTGTGAAATGTTAATTAAAATCATCTTGCATGCTTGAAATAATTGATCATGACAATATACGCTGCTTATAGAATGAGTTGTGGAGATCTGGATTCGAATCATGGATATTGTATATTGATTACATGCTATAATAGGAATTTCCATCTGACTTCATATCATATATTCGAGTTCACTTTATTCGTCGAAAAAATCCATTCTATATAATATATGCTAGATTTGATAAATCCCCATGGGTCGTGTTTTTTCATTTTTATAAAGTTGAAGTGTTGTTGCGTGCTTATGAGATGAGGAGATGATTTAGTCGCTTTTCTTATTCTTTGATTTCTTTCACACCTCATTGTTTCCCCCTCCGACGAACTTCTTATTCGTCTTTCTCGAGGACGAGTAAGAGGTAATCTTGGGGGATTTTTTGTGTCCATATTTTCTATATTTTTATCGCACATTTCTCTATCCTTTATATCGCCTGAATTCGTATTTTCATATTATATCGTGCTTTTCTCAATATATTTGATTCTTTCGATGTTTTACATACTTTCAGGGAATTCGGTGCTATTTGGAGCGATACGAGATCTTGGACACAACATCGACGTCGAAGCTCGCTTCGCCTCGCCACGGCGACCCAAGGAAGGGAGGAAGAGAGAGTAGAAGGGGAAGAAGAAGATGAGGAGAAGGAGAAGAGAGGAAGATAGAAAGAGAGTGAGATTTTCCAGATCGCTCGGTCGAGCGCATGATGCGTTCGACCGAGCTGTGACACCAAGACGGGAGGGCAAGATTCCAAGGGAGTCGATCAGGCGAGCGACTCGACCCGCTCGACCGAACGGCCAAGTCGCTTGCCCGAGCCAGTCGTCAGTTGAACATCTATTTTTGCCTTGAAGCTCTCTGTCAAAGTGGCGTTTAATTCACTCGGTCGAGCGGCTTCCCTGCTCGATCGAGCGGCCTCCCTGCTCGATCGAGCGGCCTCATCTTCGACCAAGCGACATCAATTCCTTAATATGGCGCTCAACCGAGCGGCTTCCCCGCTCGACCGAGCGGCCACCTCTCAAGCTTCCCTGGATGACGCTTCACAAGGCAACGCTCGATCGAGTGAACACCCTGCTCGGCCGATCGCTAGGTTGGCAGACTACGTTTTTGACTTTTTAATGGGTTTCAGGTTGGTTTTGCTGTAAAACCTGAAACTTATGGGTTTTGTATATAAACCAAACAGTTTTTAGATTAGGTGAAGTCTTATTTTACTGCTGGAAACTTAAGAGCTATTAGAGAGGCTCTTTTACTTTGGATCTTATTTTGTAATCTAAATCTCGGTATCTATTCCTTTCTCTTTGAACTTTTGATATGTTGTTCTCTATTGCTCCCTCTTTGCATTGATATTAATTACATGATGTTTGCCCAAGTAATTATACTATTCTCCATTGCTCTCACCTTTGTAGCCATAGCCATGCTAGAGTAGTGGGTTTCTAGGGCTTAGGGAAGATCCCTATGATCTTAGGGATTGGATGTTAGGTTAGACCTTCATTGGATGAATCTAGGGTCTCCCTATGGTAGTTTGAATAAGGGTTTTGGGGGATTAGCCTTAGGATTGGAGGACCGCGAAAGCGACTCCATATCCTAGGGAGAATCCCCACGAATCTGATTTGGGATTAGTGGCCGTTTTCTGGGGCTCGCGCTCACGAGGGTGACTCAAGAACCGGGGGTGACCACTGATCCCCAATCCGCTAGCTGATGACTACGAAAATAGCCCAACCATTAGAACCAACCATAGGATTGCGTCGCATTCCGTAGAGCACGCATGACTACGGATTGCGAGGCTGGACCCAGTGTCAAGCGTAATGCATGTATTCTCGTATGAAGCCGATTGCGAAAGCACGGTTCCGTATAGGGATGCATTAGACGAGTGTGACGATGGAAGTCTAATGCTCGTTCCCAGCTCCGGATGTGACACTCCTACCCTAATCCATCGTCCGACTAAGGACCAATTGACTTGAAATCCATTACCGTAGGCCCTAGTGGGGAATCTCGAAGGCCTTAGACGTTAAAATATTTAGTTAATTCCATTTCCCTCAACCAACCAATCAAATCACATGTGACAACCCTAGTCACACATTCTCCTCCTTCCATAAAAAGCTAAGTGTTAGACGACCGCCTCCCTAGAGTTCGACATTCTATATATACTATAACACATCGTCCACTTGCGGTGTTCTCGTCCGTGCATCGCGGGCAAGGAACAAGTTTTAAATTCTAGACCCCCGAGTGCCTATGGATTGCGAGGCAGGACCAAGTGTCAAGCGTAATGCACGCATTCCCATATGAAGCTGATAGCAAAAGCACGACTCCGTATAAGGATGAGTTAGACGAGCATGGCGGTGGACGTCTAACGCTCATTCCCATCTCCGGATGTGACACTTCTACCCGAATCCATCGTCCAAAGGAGGACCAATTGACTTGAAATCTATTACCGAAGGCCCTAGTGGGGAATCCCGAAGGCCTTAGAAATTTAAATATTTAGTTAATTCCATTTCCCTCAATCAACCAATCAAATCACATGTGACAACCCCGACCACACATTCTCCTCCTTCCACAAAAAGCTAAGTATTAGACGATCGCCTCCTTAGAGTTCGACATTCTATATATACTATAACGCACCATCCACTTGCGATGTTCTCGTCCGTGCATCGCGGGCGAGGAACAGTAGCCGTTATCTCAAATCCCGAAGGAAATCATGCCTATATCAATGGGGGACAGTTACATACAATCAAGGGAAACGACCTATAAATAGACAAAAGAATAAAGGTAAAGGGTTTTCAATTCCAAGGTACGAGATCTACAACATAGAACTCTACTTTTTCGGCTGATACTTCTTACATTATAGAGCTTGCGACGTCAGATCTGAGACGAACCTTTGTGGGTCGATCTCAGCTGCTCCAAGCTCCCTCTCTTCCTTAAGTTCCCAATCTAACTTAAGCATCGGAGGGGATTTGGGTCGGGACCTAGATCTGACCCACTGACGTATCTCTGTGGTACAGATCGACGGATCGCCATCTCCGATAAAGGTCATTTCTGAGCTTCCCTGCCTCGAACGATCGACACATTAGCTGTCCAAGAGTCAATCGAGCACCGCACCATCGTCTACATCCATCACTCGACCCTGGTTCTCCCAACCTACGGTCCCACTTCACCCGCTGATGAGGTTCCGACTCAGCATGAAGAGCTCACGTCAGCTTAACAACTGTCTTGGTCATTTTGGCCTTAAAAGTTTGGCACCGTCTGTAGGAAACCACGAGTCGACATCCCGATCGACGAACCTCTCCACCATGTCGAATCACCCATCAACATCCTTCGGGGATGCCTCGACACCTCACAGTGTCGGCCTCATCAACATGATAATGGGAGGTTCCCCGCACTATGAGCTATCAACCTTGCTCCAAAGCTCCTATGCTGGAAGGTTGATGACAGTATCTGTAGGGCAAAAGCGCCCCAGAGATTCTACACCTCCTACCTTCTTCTCAGATGAAGATTTAGAGGGTGTGGAACTGCTGCATGATGATGTCGTCGTCGTCATGGCCACCATCAACGGGATCACCGTAAAGGGGCTACTTGTCGACACTGGAAGCTCGTGCGATATACTCTTCTTCACCACACTGGAGAGAATGAGGTTGTCCTCCGCAGAGTTGACCCCCTGTTCGGGGCCCCTGGTGGTATTCACCGGACACTCTGCCCCAATAGCTTGCATCATCACCCTACCGGTGACCCTCGGTATGTATCTGCAAAAAATCACTGGCCTGACCAATGTCATGGAGGTGAAAATCAACTCGGTGTACAACGGGATCATCGAGAGACCACTACTGAACTCTATAAAAGCGGTGGTCTCAACCTTCCATCAGATGATTAAATTCCAGACCCCCGAATGAGTCATGAAAGCAAGAGGGAATCAGAAGCAGGCACAGTCATGCTATACACTATCCACCGCTTTAAGAAGGATCGAGCAGGCAGACCCAGTCGATCCCAAAGGCGAAGATCGACGATCTGCAGCAGTCGAAGAAACGGAGAACATCCGAATAGCCAAAGAAGAGGAGAAAACTGTCTCTATTGGATAATGCTCCCTTTCGACCTAAGGGAACAGTTGATCGCTCTCTTGAGAGAGCATGCATATGTTTTTGCCTGCTCCTCGAAGGACATGCACGGCGTCGACCCCGAGGTGATATCCTACAAGCTGGAGGTCGACCCGACTTCCAGGCCCATGAACCAGAAGAAGAGAAACACAGGGGGGCGAAAAGATGAAGGCTGCAATTGAGGAAATGGATCGACTTCTGGATGCAGGCTTCATTTGGAAAGTCAAATATCCTGATTGGCTCTCGAATAGCGTGATGGTGAAGAAGGTGAAAAAATGGCAAATGTGTGTCAACTTCACCGATCTCAATAAAGCGTGTACGAAGGATTGTTACCAATATCCCATATCGACCATCTGGTCGACAGTGCTTCGGGCTACGAACTCCTCAGCTTCATGGACACTTTCTTAGGATATAACCAGATCTAGATGGCACCGGAAGATGAAGAGAAGACTTCTTCCGTTACTGATCGAGGTATTTTTGGCTATACCAAAATGTCATTTGGTTTGAAGAATGCAGGGGCCACGTACCAACACATGATGAACGAAGTCTTCGAGGCTCAAATTGGACAGAACCTAGAAGTCTACGTCGACGACATGTTAGTCAAGTCGAAGAAGCTGACGGATCACATTGCAGATCTTCGAGAGATATTCGAACAGATCCGACGATACAACCTTCGACTAAACCCTGCCAAATGTACCTTTGGGGTTCGGTCGGAGAAGTGCCTTGTTTTCATGCTGACGAATCAAGGATCAAGGCCAACCCCAAAAAGATCGATGCGATCGTTATGATGAAGGATCCTTCGACCATCAGAGAACTCCAAAGGCTGAACGGAAGAATAGTTGCTTTGGGCCGATTCTTGTCTAAGTCAACCGAGAAGTCGTTACCTTTCTTCAAAGTGTTGAGAAAGGCGATAGCCTCTGCATAGAGCAACAAGAGAGTCATCGAATGGGACGCAGACTGCAAAAAAGCCTTCTCCGAGTTAAAGGAGTACCTTCACATCCCACCACTCCTGACCAAGCCAGATGAAGTTGATCAACTCATCATTTACTTGGCCGCTATCATAGAGGCCGTGAGCTCGGCACTTGTCAAAGAAGACTCGGGAGTCCAACGGCCCATCTATTACGTCAGTCAGGTTCTCCGAGGCACAGAGTTCAACTACTCGAGGATAGAGAAGATGGATTTCGCACTTATCCAATCTGTGAGGAGGTTGCGACCGTACTTCCAAGTGCACACCATCTTGGTCCTCATCGACACTCCCTTGGAACAGACCTTGAAGAAGTTGGATCGTTCAGGGAGAATGACGAAATGGGGGGCCGAGCTGAGCGAATTCGACATCCAGTTCAAGCCGAGGACCGCCATCAAAGGGCAGGCTCTCGCCGAATTCATTGTCGAACTCACTTACAATGACGGCCCAGAGGATGAGGTATGTGTTACTAACATACTACCTGAGGCTACCCCCTCACCCTCGATATGTATCAATTTGCCAACTGATACAAATGAAGATGAGGGAACATGCATCGTACAAGTTAACGGTTTGGCCACTCAAACCGGAAGTGGGGCCGGAATAATTGTCCAAACGTCAGTGGGCAACATATTCGAGTAAGCCCTCCGCTTCGATTTTTAAACCACAAATAATGGTGCTGAGTACGAAGCGGCCATCAACAGACTCCGATTGGCTCAAGCTCTAGGACCAAAAGTGGTCCAACTACTCAGCGATTCCAGCCTCGTCGTCCACCAACTAAACGGGAGCTTCGCAGCCTGCAAAGACTCAATGCAGAGTTACATGCAAGTCGCTAAAGCGGAGCTCGCCAAGTTCAGACACATAGAAATCCAACATGTACCAATTCGAAGAATCATCAAGTCGACGCCTTAACGAATCTCGCGTCATCCTCCTCCACGGGGCTCTGTCGGATAGTATATGTACGACGTCTACCACACCCCAGCGGTTTGGAGTAGGAGCTACTAAGCCTCGACCAAGGAATCACGTGGATGGATCCCATAATCCATTACCTAAACACGGGGGAGAAGTTGACCGACCCAGTGGAGGCACGAAAGCTAGAACGAAAAGCCTACCAGTTCGTCCTGCTAGATGGTTCATTGTACAAGAGGCGATGGACCAGGCACGACGTTTTCCCCTATCGCAAATGCTTAGTGTTGGAAGCAACGATCTAGGATCTTGGTTTGATGATGACAAACGTGTCGTTATATCTGACGTGTGTGCTTAGTGTGTTTCAGGACTGGCTAAACGATACATCTTTCACTACTTGGAGAATTTGTTATCCACAAAGCTAATGGACTTGGTCTTAGTGCCATTCACATAGCAAAGATGATTGGATCAAATCAATTGGTGATTGGTGCAAATCCAATATTGATTTTTGATTTGATTAAGTCATTTGCCATAGAGATCCAATTTAAAATTCGTATTTCATATCCGATTTAAATCTTATTTGATCTCCTATTCAAACACCAATTAAAGATTGCATCAAATCCCTACCTTCTAGAGATCCTCCACATCCGAATTGCTCTCATCCCCTATCCTACTTGATTCCCCCCTAGTCTACCTTATCCATCCACATGGGATCATCCCTTAAGACCTAGGGCTCTCTTTATAAGTCACCTTCCAAGGGGATCCAAAAAAACCCACGGCTGAATTAAAATTCTCCTAGGGCAAGTCACAAAAACAACTCCAAACATAAAAAAACAGAGGCCAAAATTTCATATCATCTCCAAACGTCAAAGAGCCTCATCGCATACATCTCGTTCTCAAACCTCCTCCTACATCTCCCAAAGCCTAGAGCATCGTCGCCCATCACCGGAGATCTCGAGAGAAGAAGCCCGCCGTCGATCTTCACCTACCTGCCAAAGCTCTCGTCTTCGTGAAGAAGAACGCAAACTCCGAGCACTTGTTGAACGAAGGAGAGGATATCGGTGCCGTGAAGTCGCTCGGAGAAGTCGAAATCGTTGCCGGCATCACCACGTCGGAGAGCTGCTCGCTGTGAAGATCACATCTGTCAAAGAGAAGCTCACCGTCGCCGATTGAGCGAAGCAAAGGAGGCCGGCGCTTGTGTGTCTTTGCCATCAACCAAGGAGCAGCGCTGCCGGAGTCGAGCGACCACCGTAGACGACGTCGCCGTTGAGCGAACCGAAGGAAACCGCTGCAGCTCCCGATAACTACCACCGTCGCTGAGAAGACGTTGCGGGAGCCATCACGCCACAAGATCGTCGCTGCACGACGAAAAGCTCACGAAGTCGACGATCCCCCATCGCTCTGTTGCCCGAAGACGATAAACT
Source organism: Scilla litardierei (assembly GCA_030789695.1). Lineage (NCBI taxonomy): Eukaryota > Viridiplantae > Streptophyta > Magnoliopsida > Asparagales > Asparagaceae > Scilla > Scilla litardierei. The sequence goes on along the minus strand of JAULAV010005135.1, from coordinate 96,226 downwards.
CCTCTCCATCACTGTTGTTGAGCTCTCAAGACGAACGGCGACATCCGAGAAGTAGGAGACGAAGCCACCGTTGCTTGTTGTCGGAGAAGAGAACGATGCTCGCTGTGAATAGACGTCGTCAGACCTTACATCGCCAAAGTACCCGTCGGTGAAGCGTTGTTCTCTCGCCGTCAAGAGAAGGAGAATTCGAAGACAGGCTCACCGGTCTTTGTCCCTGCCCCGGAGCGCTCGTTGCACGAAGAAGCTGATGTCGCCGTTGAGATCTCCGTCGACGCCCTAGTTTGAAACGAAGCGATCTCCTTGCGTGCTGACGTGGATAGATCTGGGTGAAAGCGAAATAAGATCAACGGTGGAGATTGATGCATGCGAACGAAAGTGAAATCAATTAGTTGTTCACGTCGCCTTCGGATTTAAAAGGACTTGCTGTGCGCACCGACCGCTTGTTAAATGGATTTGAACTGAATCACTCTGCGCACCGACCGCTTATTTAAAAGGGAATTTCTGAGCGCACAGACAGCTGTTTATTTGGGTTTGAACTGAAACTTCTTTACGCACAGACCAGTGCACAACTTGACATCCAGAAGTCGGATTGAGACACCGCTTGCGTCATATTGGAGCTGACGACGTGCTGATTGACAGAGACGCCTATACGGATACGAACTGAGCATTTCTAAACCCTTAACTCCTTTTATTTGTGTCTTAGTGTAACGTTCTCTGTAGGAGAAACTTTACCATTTTTGGGGACTATTTTGGGACTTGTCTGGTTGGGGCTAGACAAGTGGGACCCAGCTAGTTTGGGACTAGCTGGTAGAAAGCATTACTAGGATTGATAGTGAGAGGAAACACTGTGTGTGGGGTACTGAGAGCCTGGCGAGTGTAGAGACGTAGAGACTACTCTGAGCGTGCTCTAACTTGTGGTTTTGTACCTATTGCGCTATTCAATACTAGTATCTGCTTTGGGGGCTGGAGTAGGTCATTGGGACGACCGAACCAGGGTAAATCTGCTGTGTTATCGTTGTCTGCTTCTTATTTACCATGTTACTGCTATAATTGTGTGAGCTTATTCATGGGTTGCACGAATTATTTTTATTAGCCTATTCACCCCCCCCCCCCCCCCCCCCTCTAGGCTAGGATCCAGATCCAACACTTAGCCCTGCAAGAAGCGCTCTATGTGAACCAAGAAATCCATGAGGGTGATTGCGGGAACCATTGCGGGTGAAAAGTGATAGCTTTGAAGGCCGTAAGACAATGCTACTTCTGGCCAACAATGTTCAAAGATGCCGTCGAGTATGTGCAAAAGTGACCGACTTGCCAAAAATTCTCTAGGATCAGCTCGGCCCCACCAACTGATCTGATCCCCATCGTCAGTCTAGTGCCTTTAGCCAAGTGGGGATTGGACCTCCTCATTTTGTTCAGACAAGCGAGCGGGCAACGAAAATACCTAATAGTGGCGATCGACTACTTCACGAAGTGGATCGAGGCAGAGCCCCTGTCCCAAATCACCTGGAAGGAGACTCAAAGCTTTGTCTAGAAATCCATTGTCTGTCATTTTGGCATCCTACAATCCATTGTGAGAGACAATGGGACGTAATTCGACAGTGCCAGCTTCAGAGACTTCTGCTCCGAGCTGAAGATCAATCTGCATTTTGCCTCTGTCGCCCATCCTCAGTCTAATGGATTGGCAGAGGCTACTAACAAATGCACTTTTGGACCTCTTCGAAAGAGAATAACAGGGCTCGAGGGAACATGGCCAGAAGAAATTCTCGGCATACTATGGTCGTACAGAACGACCCACAAAACCTCGACAGGAGAAATGTCATTCATGTTGGCTTACGGATGTGAAGCCATTTTCCAGTGGAAGTTAATGAACGTCCACTTCATCTCCAATACTACGACAAGGAAAGAAACTCGGAAGGACTCGAACTCAACCTACAACTGGTTGACGAGGTCCGCGAACGGGCTTTGGCGACCCTCATCGAACAAAAAGGACACATGGCTCGATATTTCAACTCAAAGGTTTACGGATGTAGCTTCTGTGTAGTCGACCTGGTCCTACGTAAAGCTGCTTTCACTCCCGAGATTCTCAAGCAAGGAAAGCTCGCTGCAAAGTGGGAATGACCTTACACGGTGATCGAGGTACTCGGTCCTGCTACCTATCGACTCGCTACATTAGATGAAAGAGAATTACATCATCCTTGGTATGCTGAGCACTTGCGGAAGTATTATCAATGATTGTACCAGCGAGGGTAAATAGTTGAAGTTCATCTTTGTCTTTTATCTTATACCGATTCATGATAATGCAAAGTTAATTATTTCTTTGATATCTAACCCTAGTGGTCAGCCGTAAGCCGAGTGATCGCCCCTCGCCACTGAACGACCTACGACGATCATTGGCCGTAAGTCGAAAGGGCATCGCCCCTCGCCACCGAATGACCCTAATCGTTAGCAGTAAACCGAGGGATTGCCCCTTACCACTGAACGACCCACGACGATCGTCGGCCATAAGTCGAAGGGGCCTCGCCCCTCGCCACCGAACGACCCAAATCGTCGGCCATAAGTTGAAGGGGCCCTGCCCCTCGCCACCGAAAGACCCTAATCGTCAGCCGTAAGCCGAGGGATTGCCCCTCACTACTGAATGACCCACGACGGTCGTTGGCCATACGTCGAAGGGGCCCCATCCCTCGCCACCGAACGACCCCAGTCGTCATCCATAAGCTGAGGGATTACCCCTCACCACTGAATGGCCCACGCCGGTCGTCGGCCATAAGTCGAAGGGGCCACACCCCTCGCTATCGAACAACCCTAGTCGTCAGTCGTAAGCCGAGGGATCGCCCCTCTCCACTGAATGACACACAACGGTTTTCGGCCATAAGTCGAAGGGGCTTCGCCCCTCGCCACCAAACGATCCCCGACTTTTATTGCCCCTTGCTAATTGATCGCGCCCCGGTATGCACACGCAACCGGGACAAACGACTCGTAGTCTTACCGTAAGCGCACGGTGTAGCGGTGAGCGGGTATCAAACACGAGGAGGGCAAATGACAGTGTCTTCTTCAATTCAACTGGCTATAAGAACAGTCGAGAAATATTCGCAATAAAGCGGTCACAGTCGTTCAATTGTATAAAGAAAATATCAAATTAATAAAGACGCCTAGGGATAGGGAATCCCCGCTACTAACCGTGTCTCGTCATTGTGATTCGTAGGTTTCACAATTGCTAGACTTGAAATTCAGGTGAACTAGTTGCAACTAAATGTAAAACCAAGCTCACGCTCTCGCGCTATTGCCGGTCTATAGCGAACCTAGGGTAGGGTCCAATCTCTTGCAAACCCTAACCTAGGCAAGCTAACGTGAAGAACAACATCATCGTTCAATCGTATCTCGAGCCCACTCTCGTGCAAACTCGAGCTACGACCTAGGTTGGGATAGTTCCTACCCATCCAATCTCTTGCAAACGGGTATTGGTATAGAATTGCAATCGAAAACCCTAGTTTCAGTCCAATCTCTTGCAAACCGATTCCAGAGAAATCCAATTGTAACCCAATTCGAATTTCTAGGGCTTCCTATCGAGTTGGGATCCAATCTCTTGCAAATCCCAATCGGTATGAATCCCTAGCTATTCGTATTAAATCAATCCCAAACTAACCCTAATCAATTCTAGCAATAATTTCACCAATTCATCACAAATTAGAAATAGGGTTCGTAGGGTTCATCCCTACGCCCTAAGATGATAGAACTACTCACAATTCATTATGCAAATCATTAGAAATTCAATAATAAAAACAATAGAATTCATTGCAATAGACAATATATCAATAAAAATGAGGTTTTTGATAGAGAGAGAGAGAGAGACAAACCAATGAAGTTTCAATAGCATCCAACAAAATAGCACTTTTATCTCCCTCCAAAAAGCTCAATCTAATCTCCTAAAAAGTAATCTAAAAAAACTGCAAAAAGTTCTGAAAAGCTCTCTAAACTAGGTTTAAAACTGGGGTTAAATACCCCCCAAAATCGCCCAAAAAACTGTGACAAAATTGCCCCTGCGCAGCCTGAAAATCGCAATTTACGATACATGCAGCGCGGCTCACTCGGCCGAGTGACAAATGTCATTTGGCCGAGTGACAAACCCTGACGGATTCCAGTAAGTCTGGACTTTTGGGGGTCGGCTCCTCGGGAGTCACTCGGCTGAGTGACTTTCTTTGCTTCGGCCGAGGGGACTTCTTCACTCGGCCGAGTCGGAACTCGGGACTGCACTGACGGATTACAGTAAGTCTGGGATTTTTGCTTGCCGTCGTCTTGATGCCACTCAGGCGAGTGGTGTCTCCATGGTTCGGCCGAATGGGCTGGCGATGGTCGGCCGAGTGCACGCTGATACTCAGTCTGTTGCGTGTCTGATCTGGCCGGCCAAGTGGGCTTTCGATGGTCGGCCGAGTGACTCCTTCACTCGGCCAAGTGACTCCTTCACTCGGCTGAGTGACATGCTGAAAATGCCCAATCTTCGTATTTTTGCTCCCTCGTCGCTCCTACGACATTCTTTCTTCTTCCACTCCTCTCCAATCGCAGAATTCCCCTCAAAAGAGTCACGGGTGACACTCCGGAGTGGGTGCATCTCAGAATCACTCCAAATCACTCCAAATCTTCTGAAATACGATAAAAACAAGAAATCGTGAAAAGCATCGCAATATTGTCGAATAATCGTGAAAAACGCGATACGAGCGATCAAAATGGCATGCAAACATGCAGAAAAAAGGTGTAAAATATGGAGTGATCAAAATCCCCCAAGCTTACCTCTTACTCGTCCTCGAGGAAGATGAGTAAAAAGCGAACCCGGTGGATAAAGATAATGGAAGCGAAGGGAAAAGAGGAAAATGAAAAACGGAAAAACAAAATAGAAAACGAAGAAGGAAGCTGCTAGATCATTTTTCTCAGGACGTGGGTTTTGCTTACTCATATAGCACGCATCGAATACAAAACACATGTCAAAGACTTTTATCTCGATATCATAGTATAATGGTGCATTTGAAATAGAAAACCCAAGAATATCAATATAGCATGAAAAATGGAATAGTTCTAGAATTAACATCGTCTGAAGCATCTAAAGCGGTATACAAAATCGTAGATCACACACTTTTCAATTGAATGCTTTCTATAAGGAGTATAAGAGATATCACACAATAGAGTAGTAAGAATAGAAAAGTGTGGTTTTCATGAAATGAATGCTAAGCGTAGATTTCTGGATTTCGTGAAACTTTTAGCAATCTCGCCGAGTATAAAATATTACTTAGCCTAAGTTGTCATGCATCGTCAAGTAGTCACTTTCTCACACTTCATTGGATTCTCACCCCCAAGCTTATCCATAAGCGTGGTGGCATAAACAAAACAATATTTACATTCCCCGTTTCTTTTGAAGCTCCAAAAGTAAAAGAAATAAAAATAAAAGCGAAAAAGGGAAGAAAGAGAGAAAGGGTATGAGATGGGATCGTTTTCGAACTTCTTTTCTCTTTTCTTTTCCTTTTCTCAAATCTTTTTCATTTTCTTTTTTTTCCTTTTTTTTCTCCTCCTTTTTTTTCAAATAACATATATACACAAATGATCCCAAATCAAAAGAGAAGGATATACAAGTATTTTTTTTCTTTTTGTTTTTGGGGAATCTGGAGCATGGGATATAATATCAGGGGGAATGCCAATAATAGAATTTCTAAGGGGAGATTCACCAATGAATTTAAAATAGAGAAATAATGTTCAAGATATGTGGAGAAAGGAATAAATGTATCTCTCGGTTCACTCTATAGGACGTGCATGACAACTTCAGCAGGGTAATTTAATCTTCTCAGTTTAATCTCAAAAAGCAAACTAGTCCAGATATATCAATGCTAGCAAACATTCAATCAACCTGAAGTGAAGCGTACAAATCATGCAATAAGAAGTGATATGAGAAAAGAAAGCAATACTCCAGATATAAGCAAACAATGCGTGAATCTTGGTGTGTTTTCTACAATAGCATACATATGAATCATCAGACATCAGCTAATAATAGAATTTCATCCATTTTCATACGGAAAAAGAAGTGGGTTACTATTTCTAAATGCAAAGTAGAACATAGCATATGATATCAGAAACAAAAGCTATGACATGACAAAATTAGCATGCATATAGAGAAAAGCTAACACCACGTCATCGTCATCACAGAAAAATCATTTCTAGCAAAAGATGAAAGAAATAAAGATAAAAGAAAACAGAATTATTTACAATGCAGCACACAAAGAAAATAAGAAAATCGTGATGCATGGTAAAAAAAATGAAAAAGTGATGAAAAATGGTGCAAAAGCGGAAAATCGTGCAAAAACTAAAAATAATGGTGATGAAAGCAAAAGTGTGAGAACTCACTCCCTCAAGCTAAAGTGCACAGTGTTCTCAATGTGCAAAGTGTGGCACACCGAGAGACGTGAAATGGTCGGGTGGGTGAGGATGCATGCATGATAAAAAGAAATAAAAAAAATAAACTGAAAATATGATGCGGATGTGATGCATGCAAAGATCAGAGTGATGCAGATATGTGTCACCAAAAATACACTCCCTCTCTCTCAAAAAAGATATAAAATGATGTGAGCAAGATAGGGACAAAAATAGTGCGGGGAGGAGGTGGGGGCAAAAATCTACAGGACCAGCAGAAAATGGGCAACATAACCACAAAAAAGATCAATGGCATCAAGGGTGTGCCTAAGCTGGTGGTGCTGCACCATCTCCATCCTGTGGCGGAGGTGGTGGTGGAGGTGGTGGTCGAGGTGTCGGCTGGGTGGGTGGGTGTAGTGGAGGGAGTCGCGCCAGGATCTGATTCAAGCAAGCCTGAATATCGGGAAGCATGGCGACGCGAGACTCCACGGAACTGACCGTGGCAGAGAGAGCCCTAAAATCGCCTCTGAGTCCACTCACCGCCCCCTCAAGAGCACGAATGCTCTGAAGTAGAGTGTCAGGGGGTGGTGGAGCGGAGGGACGAACAGGTCTAGGCTGTGAAGGACGGGGCTGTCGGACACGGGCAGTGTAAGTAATTGGCCCAGCAGGAAAGTGCGGGAAGGGGGCTGTGCTCACTAGTGGATGCCCAGCCGCAGTGTGAGGCTGGGACGCAGGCTAGGACGAGGAGGCAGCAACAGCGGTGGTGGAAGAAAAAATCGGCGACGAGGCAGCAATAGAGGTCGGTGACACAGGTGTGAGGACAGACGTCACGACACTCTTGGATAGAACAGCTGCGGTGGAGTCAGAAGGGTCGACCACTGGGGAGGAAGTGTAAGGACCAAAAGGTGACACCCCAGCGGACAACAAGCTGGATAGGGTCTGCACAACAGCCGGGAAGGAAGGCTCGCCGCTCTAAAGGATAGTGGGTGGACGCTCGGGAAGAAGTGAGGAAATAGGCTCAAACGAGATAGGCACAGCAGTGGTGGTGGTGGTGGACGTGGTGGATGACTCAGCAGGGGCACTCCCGACACTGACAGAAGTGGGGACAGAAGTGTCAGGAGGTGCAGACAGTGCAGGCTCGGGCTGAGGGATCACGGGGTCAGCAGGAGGTGCAGGGGGTGCCTGCTCAGCACCCTCAGCCTCAAGTACGTAGGCAACTAGGATGAGGAGATCCATCGCTGGGATCCAATCCTCGTGGGCCGGTCCAATATGTGTCTGAGCGGGGCTCGGGAGGATCATGTAATCGGCACTAAAAGGACCGTGCAACCACACCCAGTGCCGCTGGCCATGGGGACGAAGCATCTTCATCTGGGCCATGACGTCTATCGAGAGTGAAGTGGGGCCCGGGGCTCGTCGAAGGTCGGCAGGTAGGTCCACGCCGGTCATCAGGGCTAGCAGAGTAATCAGACCGCCGCAGCAAATAGGTGAGCGAGCACCCACCGAAATGATGATGCGGTCTAAAAACCAGCTAGCAATATCAATCTCAATGGCAGGGACCAGGTCGTCGCTACCCCTATCCAGAACTCTGGGGCGAGTCATCGCGTAGAGCATGTAGAGCTCAGGCGTAGACATCGTCCAAGGCTTGTACCTCGCTAAGAAAGTGGTCGCCATGAGGCGCTGGGCAATGCGGAGGCAGGGGTGCAGGATGGCTGAGGCCTTGGCCCTACTAGGGTCAAAGCCATGGTGGGAGCCCGTGATCCGTGTCCAGAACGTGGAAGTGTCGAACGACGGTGGTGGGATGTGAGTGGGTGCGTAGGCTCGGTCGGGGACAGGGACATCGGGCCACTGGAAGAACGCACGAAGCATGGTGAGAGTGACCTCGCACTCTCGATCCATCAGGCGGAATGTGCATCCTCCAGGGGTCCGGGCTATCGAGCTAATAACCTCAAGTGTCGGATGGACGTAGGTGTCTGTCGACACAGACAAGAAGTCGCGCCAACCCACGTTGTCGTACAACGTGAGCATTGTTGGATCTCGATCTAAGCCTAGAGGGGGGTGAATAGGCTTATAAAAAATTCTCGTGCAACCCACGAGAAATCACACGCAGTTATAGCACAATCAACCAGATGCAGAGTATATGAAAGCAGTCACAGCATGCACAGGCGATATACCCTGGTTCGGTCGCACCCACGACCTACATCCAGCCCCAAAAGCAATACTAGATTATTAAAGTTAACTGGTACAACCTGTAGCTAGGGCACCAACCCTACACTCACCTGGCCCTCAGTACCTGCACTCACCAAAGTGCCCAAACAATACCAATACTAGTAAAGCCTCGCTCTCTCTTGGCTAGTCCCAACTAGCCAAGTCCCCAAAAAAATAATGAAATTGTTCTACAAAGATCACAACACCAGATCACAAAAATAATAGAGTAGAGTTTAGAATTGCTCAGTTGTGACGGCGTTGGTGTCTCTGTCGTTCAGCGCGTGGTCAGATCAATCTGACAGATAGTAATCTCCAGTACGATGACTTGTTGTCCTTGCTTGCTGATGTTGTGTCTTGGATCAATCACACTGATGATGCAACATAGTAAAAATTGCGGCTGTCAAAAATTACGGCATGCATCCAAAGAGCCCCCTGCAATGACAAACAAATATTAAAGAGGAATTGAAAATTATTTGATCTTTTGCCTTCACCCTCTTTCTGACTCTGCCTGCTGCCAACAAAACACACAAATATAAATGATGCGGCTGTAAATCAACAAGGGCACCACAAATAAATCGTATGCCCAAAAAAAAGCTCAGGCCGTATGATCTTGTTTTTCAAAAAAAAAGGGGCTTGGTCTCTCAAAGCTGTGATGATGATGTCTTGAAAAAAAACAGTGCACTCAATTTTTTTGAGGAATGCGTGTGGTGCACAAGAGAGAGGCTTTTGCTTCTTGAAAAAAAAATGCTCCACAAAAAATCTTACGGCCTGGGAGATTCTCCCAACACTTGAAAAGATGATTTTTTTTAATGGAGATTAAAGCACACAAAAATTAATGGAGAAGCTCTCTCATGAGAATTTATTTGGCCTGGCTCCTTTGAAACTTGCGGATGACAACGAAACCCTCACACCCAAAAATCGCACAGCTCTTGGTCCCCTTTCCTTTTTTCGTGCAGCAGCAGCGGTCAATTTTTGTGCGGCTTGGGGATATTTATAATATGTGAAGAAGATTGTTTTTGTGGAAGGAGGTAACATCAGCTTGCGGCGGCCCAAAGAGAAACAAACCCTAAACAAAATGTTACGCAACTGACTTCTTTTTTTTTAGTTTTGAAGTGCAGCACTCATATATATTCTGTGAACTCAGACCTAGGGGCTCTTTTTAATGCTATATACTTGTTTAATGCAGCCGGCCCCTAAAACAAAAGCCTTTTTGTTAATTAATTATAGGACACTTGAAGATTGGGCTTTTGAGTAATAATTTTTTTGCTTGTGCTTATAAAGGGTCGGCCTGAGAATTTGCAGTAGGTTAGTAATCATTTTTTGTTCTCCTCAAGAAAAATGATGTGTGCCCTACACTCTTTTGTATTTTGGCCTTATGAAAAATAGGGAATGGGTTTTGGAAATGATATGGAGAAGGATTTGGGTTTTACTCCAAAAGATATGAGACAATTCAAATAAACTCCTCCCCCTTTCTCCTTTGCACGTTGACCAAGTCTCACCGTGAGTTAATCACAAGTTCGCCATTCCTGAAACACTTAACACACACGTTAAAAACGTTCACACACGTTTGTTATCATCAAACACGAAGTTCATAGATCGTTGCTACCAACAATCTCCCCCTTTTGATGATGACAAACCAAGTACAAGATTTGCGCAATAAAGTTTCAAGTAGTATGTGTGATAGTGTGACGATAGAGGGTGACATGTGATGACAAACAATGACGTGTAAACAATGATGTATAAAGTATATCAATAAGCATGCTCCCCCTACTGTTGTGCTTCCCCAATATTCATTAATGCTCCCCCTTAATCAGACAATCATATATTTGCGAGCATTACAAAGATAATACCAAATGCCAAATACCAAGCAATACCAAATGGCAATACCAAATCTTCCCAAATTTTTCTCCCCCTTTGTTATCATCAAAAGTCATACCACGAAGTCAAAATCATATATTATGTAAAAAAAAGTGTATTATTAGCCATTACCAACAATTGCATGCATACACTCATAGAATAATCAAGTCAAAAACAATGAAAGTAAACAACTACGACCTCAACACCAACGTGTACGTGCGATGATTAAAATTGAAGCACATAGGGAGAATCATTTAAGAGAGTCAACCAAAACCAATCCGCATTTTCCATGTAACATTCTATCACCTAGGATTGATTTCCCCCACCTCATTAAAAATGGGTTCAAGGTACCACACCCCTAAACATAGCCTATAAGGACTCTTAGATGTGGGGGTGGCATTGCTTGACGAGTAAATACACCAACGCTAAAGTTTACCCATAAAGCTTATGTTGGATACTCGTGGGTAACACCGTTGCCAAGGATTGTATCCATTTTTCATACAGAGCATGTATTTTTCTTTTCAATTTTTATACTTGTAGTAACATATTTTAATGCTCAATTTTTATCCAAGGCAAGGTATATCATATCCCTTAGATTATCAGTTAAGTTTTCCTCCTACATTCACATTTCCAATTTCAAAAACGATATCTCCAAATGTGCAACAATAATAATATATGTGGAAGTGAAGTAGGTGGTGTAGAAGTCAAGTTATTTTCATTCATTAAACATGCCATGAATATTTAGAAAGATGGACATGCGCATGTAGCAAAAGAAATAATACAACAATTTCTACTTAGATATGAAAATCATTCATGAACACTTCTTTTAATGAATCAAAGAGAAAGATATACATTGAAGCACCATTTTTTTCTGTTTTTGTTTTTCATTTTTTTTGTTTTTTTTCTTTTTAATGCAAGAGATACTAAAGCAAACATGAGATGCAATCACACAAAAAAACAAATCATGCACACATAACAATGCAACTACTAGCACACAAACAAGAAAAAAAGTTCAAGCACACAAGAAAGCATGAAATCTCGTTCTAAGTTTTATCAATGAAAAAGGAACGAGTGCGTATACCTGCTGTAGGTTCACCTATAATCAAGTCTGATGGGTGGTTTGAATTGAACCTCAGCTCTCCTCCGGTAACTACTACTTCTTGTATTTCTCCCGTGCCAGTTTCAGTTTCCTCTTGTCTTTCGGATTGCTCTTCATTTTTCCTTGGAAAGCATTGTTGTTCTTCATTTTCCTCTTCTTCGTTATTCCTGCAAACCAAAGGAAGTATATCAGATTCATCAAATTTAACATGTATGGATTCAATAATAGTGAGAGTGTGTTTATTATATATCATGTATGCTCTCCTCCTCGCTGAATAGCCCACGAACACTCCTTCATCTGATTTGGATTCGATTGTGCCATGTTGATCTCCTGTATTTAATATATAGCACCTGCATCCAAAAACTCTAAAGTAAGAAATATTCGGAGTATTGCCATGCCATAGTTCATATGAGGTTTTATTTAATAAAGGTCGAAGTATAACTCTATTGCATACATGGCATGCCGTATTAATGGCCTCAGCCCAAAAGGACATAGGCACACTATATTCATTAAGCATACTCCTAGCCATCTCTTTTAGTGTACGATTCTTTCTTTCGACCACCCCATTTTGTTGAGGTGTTCTAGGAGAAGAGAATTCATGTAAGATTCCATTTTCAATACAAAAATTTTCAAACATAGCATTTTCAAACTCACCTCCATGATCACTTCTAATTTTTATAATGGAAGAATTTTTCTCATTAGAAACTTGTATGTAAAAGTTCTGAAAATTATTAAATGAGTCTGATTTGTTGGCTAGGAAGTAAACCCATGTATATCTAGAGAAATCATCAACCAATACTAAACAATACTTTTTACCTCCTAGGCTAGCAATGTATGTGGGACCAAATAAATCCATGTGCACCAATTCCAATATGCGTGTGGTGGCAACTTCATTAATGCTGGAGAAAGTAAATCTAGTTTGCTTACCTTTTGTGCATGCCACGCACAACTTACCATTCACATATGTTTGATGCGGTAATCCTATTACCAGATTTTTGCTTTCCAGTTTCTTTATCAATCTCATGCTTGCATGTGCTAATCGTCTATGCCATAGTGTGGCCTCTTCTTCACCTACAAGCAAGCATTTAGAAACCGTTAGTTCTTCAATCATAAGAGTATAACATTATTCTTTCTATTTGCAGTAATAATAATGTCACATGTGGAGCTATCAATGATTTTACAAAGTTTTGCATCAAATTCAACTTTCATACCTTTGTCGCACAGCTGACTGATAGAAATGAGGTTATATTTCAACTTTTCAACCAATAGGACATCTGTAAGCTGAAAGGTGTCGTTACCTACAACACCTTTACCAATTACCTTGCATTTTCCATTGTCCCCTAAAGTAATACTTCCTCCTTCATGCTTTGCAAGGCTAAGGAACCTTTCTCTTTCACCTGTCATGTGTCTTGAGCAGCCAGAGTCTAAGTACCACTCACACTTTTGTCCCTTAGCCGTGCCATGTACCTACACATAAGAAGAGCAAGCTATGTGTGACCTAGGAATCCAAATAGGTCCACTAGTGTTAGTCACTTTATTTTTTGGAACCCAAATTTGCTTAAATTTGATGTTGGTATTCCTATACTTGCAATTATAATAAGCATGACCAACACCACCACATGTATAACATTTAGCAAACATGCTTCTTCCTACACCAATTTCTTTTTGATTCTTTCTATTAGTTCTAGGCCTCTCATCAATTTTATTTCCATAGCCCAAACCACGCCTGTTATTTCCTTGTATCTGATTACCTAGAATAATGTCTAATGACTGTTTTCCAACACCAAATTTTTTTATAGACAATTCAAGATCAGATATTTTAGACTTTAAAAACATGTTCTCATTAACAAGCATGGTACATTTACTAATGAAGGCCTTTTTGTTCTCTTCCTCATTCTTTTTCAGATTAGCCATCTTCTTTTCTAGCTCTTTATTTTCATTTATTAGCATGCAAATTTTCTCATTTAATAATTCATTTTCAACTTCTAGCTTAACCATATTTAGTTTAAACATGCTAATGTCTTTAAGCAAAGTAGAGCAATTCAGACACTCAGTTTCAGTAGGCATACAAGATTTTCCCTTTTCCAAAGAACTAATAGTAGAATTACATGCAACAAGTTTTTCTTTAATTTCATCAACTTCTAATGACATATTATAATTGTCTTGTTGCAATTCAAAATTGGCATTTTTAAACTTCTCTACATCTGATTCTAGTAACTCAACAGTTGATTCCAACCTTTCAATTTCATCTTGCATTTCTTTAAAGGTAGTCACATGTTGAGCTTTAGTTAAAGATTTTACCTGATCTAGTTCTCCCATCAGACAAAGAGAGGAATGTGCAACTTCCTCTTGAGATTCATCCTCGCTGTCCATATCCCATGTGAGCACCAAAGATTTTCCCTTTTGTTCCGCAGCGTTATTCTTTCCTTGAGGGCATTGCTTCATAAAATGTCCCTGTTTTTTGCATTTAAAACATGTAACCGGATCAGTAGTATTCTGCTCAAAAGATTTATTATTAGAATTGAATTTAGAGCGATTAAACCTTTTCAGCATCTCTGATATCCCGTTGCCAGTTCTGATATATTCCTTGAAGCTCCTCACCAAAAAGGCCTCCTCTTCATCTCCATCTTCATCCTCTTTAGCCTGAAGGGCTATTGCCTTTGAAGTCTTCATTTCATCTTTCTCTCTCAGTTCAATGCTCTGCAGCTCCAGCTCGTGGGACATCAGGTTTCCTATTAGATCCTCCACTTTCATCTGCGATAAATCCCTTGCTTCCTGAATAGCTGTGATTTTGGGACAAAAGGTACTAGGCAATGCTCTTAAGATCTTTCTGATTTGCTCCAGACTCGAGTACGGCTTTCCAAGAGAGGTAGATTTGTAGACGATGTCTGTGAACCTCGCAAACATCTCTTTAATTGACTCTGATGGAAGCATGCGGAAGCTTTCATATTCAGTACTGAGCAGCGCAAGTCTGGACTCCTTAACCTGCGATGTGCCTTCATGAGTCACCTCCAGAGTATGCCAAATTTCCTGCGCAGTTTGACATTGAGATATACGGTTAAACTCAGCTTTATCTAAAGCACAAATCAATGCATTCATAGCTTTATTATTCAATGAAAAACGCTTCTTATCAAAGTCATCCCACTTATCTTCTGGTTTAATCATTTCATTATTAGCAACATTAATAGTGGGAGGTTTATAGCCTTTTTCTACAATGCTCCATACATCATAATCAACAGCAGCTAAATAAATCCTCATCCTAGTTTTCTAATAGGCAAAGTCAACACCATTAAACTTGGGGGGACGGGAAATAGACTGACCCTCAGCAAAAGCAGAATCAGACATATTCATAGACATGATCAACTAGGCTAGATCCGCTAAACTGGCTCTGATACCACTTGTTGGATCTCGATCTAAGCCTAGAGGGGGGTGAATATGCTTATAAAAAATTCTCATGCAACCCACGAGAAATCACACGCAGTTATAGCACAATCAACCAGATGCAGAGTATATGATGTTGAATATTGGACTCCCGGGATTTGGTTTTGGATGATGAGCAAACATAAATAATTCATGAACTAACAATTTGTGAGCGCAGTATTGGAGATCGTCGCCAATTTCACGAGAATATTCAAAGCGACATCTCAACACTTCCAAAAGCTCGTATTCAAGCCTAAAGCTTCGTTGAAGCTCTTGCAACGCTTTGGAAGTAATGAAGATTCAATCGAAGCTCTCAAAGACCGTTTATTAAGGTTTTATTTATAGTCTTTTAGTTTCGATTGATAGAATGTTAAGCCTTGAGTATATCTTACGTTTCTATCGTCATTTCACTCATTTCGTAGCTCTAGGATTCTTGCACAAGTTCACTCGCGCTTCGATTCGGACTTTGTTGTGCATGTTAGTTGGTACAAGAACAAGTACTGACCGACTAGATGGTGATCTAGTCGGTCAGCCACTGTTCTTGGACCGACTAGTTTCAGTCAGTTAATTCTTAGCTCTTTACTGTTTACAGTTAGTCGGTCTATGTTGACTCACCGACCGACTAGTTTGTGAACTAGTCGGTCAGTGATGCTTCTTTGACCGACTAGTTGAGACTGACTGTTCACTCTAAAATTCTCCTAAACTACTGTTTACCGTTAGTCGGTCTAAGAACGTTTGATGACCGACTAGTTGACAATCTAGTCGGTCAACTTTTGTTCTTGGACCGACTAAGTCAACTTGCCTTCAGACTATGTTGTTTTGCCTCTTAGTCGGTCTACGTTCATTGGATGACCGACTAGTTGTGAAACTAGTCGGTCAGACAGTGTTCTTGGACCGACTAGTTTTCTAGGTCTGAAATTCTATCTCTTCTCAGATCTGCTCTTAGTCGGTCCATGCTTTGTGACTGACCGACTAGTTGATGAACTAGTCGGTCAGTGAGTGTTCTTTGACCGACTAATTCTCACAGATTTCTTTCCGTTGGAGATTGACCTAACTTGTGTTTTTGGGTTCCTATAAATACGAACCTAGGTCATTTCTATCTTCAATAGAGCTGCCATTAAGAGATTCATTGAGTTCTATAGAGATAGCTATTCTCCCTCAAATCTAAAGCTCTCTTCCTCACAAGAAACCCATTCTCTCTCATTTCTAGATCTAGAGAGAAGCTTGTTCTTGGTGAGCTCTTCAAGCTATTGCTTGATTCAAGTTTCCAAATCATCCCTAGGCACCCATTGCTGCTCATTTCCTTGGTGCTAGGGTTTGGTAACTTCATCTTCCTCAAATCCTTCATTCCACCTATTGGGTAAGAAAAACTCAAGGTATAGGATTTTGTGGTAAGAGTATTTATTTCATCTAAACTCTTTTATATTTCTTATTGGCTCTCTCGGTTGTGAGAGAAGTTTGTGATCCCGGGTTGTGGGATTCACTTTGCCATTGCATGTATGATTTGATCTTGTGAAGGTTTTTCACAAGATATTCATAGTGGAAATCTTGAGTTAGGGTTTCTAACTCAAGTATCCGGAAGGGATCCGGGTGGTTGGGACGTAGGATCACCGGGAACAAGTCGGAGAGACTTGGGTGGATCCGAACCCATTAACTTCATTTGTTAGCATTGTTAATTTCATTGTTGTCATTCAATTTAAGCTTCCGCAAATTGACTTGGTAGTTGTGTGCAATTTAATTTGGAATAATACGCCTTATTATTTTAAAGTACTATTCACCCCCCCCCCCCCCCCCTCTAGTACTTGTGCAGTAGCTGGTAGGGCATTACATTTGGTATCAGAGCCAGATACTCAGCTATGTCTGCCAACGACAACAAGACCGTGCCTCCACCTTCCAACTACGACACCTTCAGGAACCGTGAAGGAGCGTCATCGGTGATGGAAGGACATTCCTCTACAAGGCCTCCATTCTTCAACGGTACCAACTACGGGTACTGGAAATGTCGGATGGAAACCTTCCTCCGAAGTGCATCTTTATGGAGGACTACAATGAAGGAGTACAACGAGCCCGAAGAAGAAGATTTTGAGAAATGGACTACCGCGGAGGTCGCCGCGGAGGTAAGCAATGCCAAGGCAATGAACGCCTTGCAATGCGCATTGGAGCCCGAGGACTTCAATAAGATATGCACATGTAAGAGTGCATATCAAATTTGGAACTCTCTCCTCATACTACATGAAGGGACGAGTCGGGTAAGAGACTCTAAACTCGTTGTCGTAACCAAAGATTATGAAATGTTTCATATGCAACAGGGCGAGAAGATGAAAGAATATTACGCTCGCTTCGTTGACATAATAAACGAGTTAGAGGCCCTCGGCAAGATCTACACTCAAAAGGAGAAGTGCTTAAAGCTTATTGAAGGACTTCCCTCTTCTTGGGAAAAACGTACCTTCGCCATCGAGGAAGGTAATGACATGAACAAATATACCGTAGTTCAACTAATGGGTACTTTGATGTCATACGAGGTACGCAAAGATAGCAAGGTGAAGCTACAAGAAAAGATGAAGTCATATTTGAACCTAGATGCGCCTAAGAAAAAGGCGATTGCATTCAAGGCGGCTTCATCCACATCTTCCGATGATGAAGACTCGGAAAACGAGTTGGACTTGGAGTCCATGGCACTCATGGCCAAGAAGTTCAACCGTTTCTTCCGGAAAGGTAACTTCAAGACCAAAGGTAAATTTGGTTCTTCTAACGCCTCTTCCTCTCCTTTGTGTTTCAAGTGCAATAAACCAGGACACATGAAAGCGGAGTGTCCTCTCAACAAACAAAAGGAGAAGTGGAAGGCGCCAAAATTCGATAAGTCCAAGAAATACAAAAAGGGGTACAAGAAAGGACTTGTCGGAGCTACCTTCACCGACTCCGAGGATTCCTCAAGCGGAGAGTCGGATGATGAGAAAGTGGAGCAAGCACATATGTGCTTCATGGCAAGAGAGGAGAACGATCAAGGATCCTCCTCTTCCGATGATAGTAATGACGAAAGCGATGAGGTAACGATGGATGATCTTAGAAATGCTAACTCTCAACTTTGGTCAAAATACACTAAGTTAGTAAATAGATATACTAAGGTAAAAGATGACCTAGCTAGCATTCAAACATCGCCTAAGAATATCATCACCAACAACGACACCGTTGTTGAAGAGTTAAGAAATGAGATTGCGAATCTCAAATCTAAACTCGAACATGTTAGCATTGAGGATGCGGAAGAACATGAGATAGCGGATTTAACTTCTCAAAACTCGACTTTGAGTATTGAGAACGAGAATCTTAAATCTCGTGTTTATGTGCTCACATCGCAAATATCCGCTTTGGATACTTCTTTGCGTTCTCTCAAAGAGAAATATGAGGACACATTGGGCCGAATCAACAAATTCAACAAGGGTAAGGGCCATTTGGATAATATCCTAAAAGATTTACTTCCGGCCAAACACCACATTGGCTTGGGGTATATGATGGGAAATTCATCCAAGTCGGTCACTACTTTTGTTAGGCCAACTTCCGAAGCCTCAACGAGTGGGAGCAAACACTCTATTGGTAGTTCATCTACCAATGGTGCTTCCACCTCGTCCACACCCTCTTTCGGAAAGAAACCCACTTTGGGTGGACCTCCAAAGAAGGGGCATGCCTACATGTACACTAATAACATGCCACGTAGGAACACACGTCCTACTCCACCGTCTCACACATATAATGATTTTTATGCAACACATTCTCGGGCACGTGCACACCAAGTGAGACACCCTCACGCACGTGTTTCCACACATGCATATGTACACCCACCTCATCATATGAATAATTCTCATCGTGCACCATTCCATCATGTCCCGTATGCCTATCCACAACATGCATCACGTAGAAATCAACATAGCATGCATGCACCCAATAGGATGATGGCTCCCAAAATTTTCACTATTTGGAGCCCAAAGGACACAAGCATGGACGAAAAACAAATGTACATGAATGCTTATTTTTCGGATGTTGTGCATAGTAAGAATTATGTGGGGAAGTCTAAGTCCACTTGGACTTGGCTTCCAAAGGTCTAATCCCTTGGACCCAATGACCTTGGGTACCATGATATGAAAGTGTCTATCTTTAGGTACTCAAGGAAAAGAAAAAGAAAAGGAGCATCAAATTTAAATTTAGCTCCAAAGGGAATTGGATACTCGATAGCGGGTGCTCCAAACACATGACGGGTGACGCTCGTTTGCTCTCCGGAGTGGTTCCCATTGCGAATGGAAACCGCGTCGTATTTGGAGGCAACGAGAGCGGAACCATCATAGGTGTTGGTAAAGTCGGTAACCCTTCTAAACCATTAATTAGTGATGTTTATCTTGTTAGTGGTTTAAATCATAATCTTATTTCAATAAGTCAACTTTGTGACAAAGGTTACAAAGTTAGCTTTGCGAAAGGATTGTGTCATATTTTAAGAAAGGATAATGAAAAATTATTATTTTCCGGAACTTGTCGTAAAGACATTTATAGTTTGGATCTTCCTAAGTCATATGAACAATGTCTCGTTGCCAACACAAGTGAACAACACTTATGGCATCGACGCTTTGGACATGTGAACTTTGGAACACTATATAAGCTTTCAAAATTGAATTCTATTAAAGGTTTTCTGAAGCTTGCTTTTGAAAAGAAAAGTTTTTGTGATTGTTGTCAACGCGGCAAGCTTCCTAAATCTTCATTTAAACCTAAGAAAAGCATCTCTACTAAACGGCCACTAGAGCTATTACATCTAGATTTATTTGGGCCAACTAGAGTAGCTTCCTTAGGAAATGCAAGGTATGGACTTGTCATCGTAGATGACTATTCAAGATTTACTTGGGTATTTTCATTGTGTAATAAAAATGAAGCTTTTGAAAACTTCACAATTTTTGTTAAGAAAGTACAAAATCTCTTAGGAACCACCATTGTCACTATTCGTAGTGATCATGGAGGTGAATTTGAGAATGAGTCTTTTGAGACATTTTGTGATGAAGTTGGTATTACTCACACCTTCTCTTTCCCTCGTGCACCTCCTCAAAATGGTGTAGTTGAGAGAAAGAATAGGACGCTAGTGGAGTGTGCTCGCACTATGCTTGATGATAGCCAACTTGGCCATCAATTTTGGGCGGAAGCGGTACACACCGCTTGCTATGTGTTTAATAGAATACTTTTGAGGCCCGGCACTAAACAAACTTGCTATGAATTGTTGTTTGGTAGGTTGCCTCAAGTTAAACATTTTCGTGTTTTTGGTTCGAAATGTTTTATTAAGAACACATATGGTAGTTTGGACAAATTCGATCCGAGATCCGATGAGGGGATTTTTGTTGGATATTCTACGCGTAGCAAAGCCTACCGGATATTCAACAAACGAACCTCAACGATCGAGGAATCGCTTCATGTCTCATTTAATGAAGGATTTGTTCCAACTAGAATTTCAAATGATAATGATTCTATGGATGTTTTATGTGATTCGTTTGATAATTCTAAGTCTAATGATTCTTTGATTCTATTGAGACTAACCCAACTAATGAAGTTGTTGAGAATGTTCCAAGTGATCAAGGTATTCCCAAACGGCTTCATTCGGTTCGTGACCATCCCCATGAGCAAGTCATTGGCAATATCTATGATAGTGTCAAGACGAGATCCCAAGTTCACCACTTCGCAAATTGTGCCTTTGCCTCATCGATAGAGCCAAAGAATATTAATGAAGCATGCGAAGATAGCGCTTGGATCTTAGCCATGGAGGAGGAGCTCATTCAATTCGAGAGGAATGAAGTTTGGGAGCTTGTTCCATTGCCATCGAAGAACCACACCGTCATAGGGACAAAGTGGATCTTCAAGAACAAAACCGACAAAAACCAAGTCGTCGTCCGGAACAAAGCTCTGTTAGTAGCTCAAGGCTATCGTCAAGAGGAAGGTATCGATTTCGAAGAATCTTTCGCTCCGGTAGCTAGATTAGAATCAATTAGATTACTTTTGTCTTTTGCATGCCATAAGAATTTTAAATTATTTCAAATGGATGTTAAAAGTGCATTTTTAAACGGAGATGTCGTTGAGGAAGTTTACGTTTCTCAACCTCCGGGCTTCGTAAATGAAAAATTTCCAAATCACGTTTTTAAACTAAAGAAAGCTCTTTATGGTTTAAGACAAGCTCCTCGAGCTTGGTATGATCGCCTAAAGAATTTTCTTTTGGATTTGAATTTTAAAATGGGCGAAGCCGATTCAACACTTTTTATTAAGCATGCGAATAATGATATTTTATTAGTTCAAATTTATGTTGATGATATCATTTTCGGTGCTACTAACTTCGCTCTTTGCGAAGAGTTTTCTAATGTGATGAAGGAACAATTTGAGATGAGCCACATGGGCGAACTCAAATATTTCTTAGGTCTCCAAATTCGCCAAATGAACGATGCAATCTTCATCCACCAAACGAAGTACACGGTGGAGTTGCTAAAGCGATTTGGAATGGAGAATGCCTCCGGGAAAAAGACTCCAATGAGCACGACTACGCATCTTGACAAGGATACGGGCGGTAAGGATGTAGACATTCGTCTATATCGAGGTATGATAGGTAGTTTGCTTTATCTTACCGCAAGTAGGCCCGATATTATGTTTGCCGTATGTATATGTGCTCGTTATCAGTCTCAACCTAAGGAGTCTCACTTAGTAGCGGTAAAGCGTATTTTTCGCTATCTAAGTTACACATTAGATTTTGGATTACTTTATCTGAGATCTAGCACATATGAGTTAGTCTCATATAGTGACGCTGATTATGCGGGATGCAAATCCGACAGGAAAAGTACTAGTGGCACTTGCCATTTTCTAGGAAATTCTCTTGTCTCTTGGTTTTCCAAGAAGCAAAATTCCGTATCACTTTCAACCACCGAGGCGGAATATATTGCCGCCGGTGCCGCGTGTGCTCAAGTTCTTTGGATGAGACACACACTTAAAGACTTTGGTATAAATTGTGATACTTGCCCTATCATGGTTGACAACCAAAGTGCAATATGTCTTTCCAAGAACCCGGTACATCATTTCCGTTCGAAACACATAGATGTCCGACACCACTTTTTAGATGATCATGTTGCTAAAAAGGACATCATTCTAGTGTACGTTGAAACCCAAAAGCAAATCGCCGATATTTTCACGAAACCCCTAAAGGAGGACTCCTTTGTGCGGTTGCGTCGAGAATTGGGGATTATGGGTGAATCCGAGATATAGGATTCATGTTTCATTCAATAATTTTGCATGCTATTATTTTTGGCAATATCTCATTCATGCTAGAATTATTGGATTTTTTTTTTCGGGAATTTTATGTGATATCTTGATTTTTCGTTCGATTTGTGCGTAATCGTCAAATTTCTGTTTTTCGATGATTAATGGGGTAGTTTAGATGTTTATTGAGAGTTTTGAGATTTATCGTCCAAGCGTATTATGGAGAGAACTTGATTTTCAAGTTTTTGACTCTTTAGTCGGTTCATGTTCAGTGACCGACCGACTAGATTGTTATCTAGTCGGTCAGTACTTGAACGCAGACCGACTAAATCTTGTCAGTATATCTTGGATTCAGCCACTGTTTGCAACTAGTCGGTTCAAGCTCATTGACCGACCGACTAGATCGTGATCTAGTCGGTCAGTGCTTGAACTGTGACCGACTAATTGTGCCAGGGGCTGTTTGGTCATTTGTGAAATCGACCGACTTAAACTCAGTTTAGTCGATCGATTTTCATTCTAATCGATCGAAATCTCTTCTCTCTCCGCTCAAAACCCCGACCTCCCTCGAGACCCTTCGTCTTCCGGCCACTTTCCGACCATTCCCGCCGTCGCCGTCCGCCGATCTTCGACCTAGGGTATCTCCTCTTCCTCCCTCTCCTATCTAGGGTTCGGTTTCAGCTCTAGGGTTAGGTTGTTCAGTTGATTTCATCTCCTAGGGTTTCGATTAGGGTTTTTCTAATTCTGATTTAGGGTTTCTTCATTTCCGATTGATTGTGTCGTGTTGTGCCGAGATTATGGCCCGAACACGTATCCCGATCACTCCCTCTAGCCCCTCTCCGATGACCGTTGATCCAATCTCTTCGGATCCCGAGCATCCAACCCCTCCGAAGCGTAGAGCCAAGACCACCCATCCTTCGTCGTCTTCGCCTCCTCTCAAGAAGAAGAGGACGACGACCGCTCAACCTAGAGGTCAACCGAAACCCAAACCCAAGCCTACGCCAAAGGCCAAAATTCTTGCTTCTCAATCTTCGTTCCATACTCCTACCGATTCCGATACGGAGTATAACCCCGAGACCGAGACTCATAGGGAACCCACTCCTCCTATTCATCCCGAGTCTAGCACCCACCCTCGTACGTCTACCCGTAAGCCTAAGGGAAAGGGTCCGATGCCGATGGGCGGTGTCGATATTTCGTTATGTCGCGATGACCCTTTGTGTCTCGCGGTGTATAACCGTATCGAACATTGCCCGCTGCTTCTGGAGCATTTCGTCCAGTTTAGCGACTTCATAGGGTTAGCTGATCTTCTGTCGTCATCGGGTCTTCTCGATTACCTTCGATATGACCCGAAGGCGAATCCTCACCCCTACCCTAGATTAGTGAAGCTTTTCTATGCGAATAGGATCCGGGGTCAGTACGATCAGACCCACTCTGTTGAGACGACCGTTTTGGGGACTCCTATAGTCCTCACTGCGGAAATCTTAGGAGAGATTTTGGGTATCTCTTCGTCTGGCCTTCTTCCTTCTGATATCTCGGTAGATGATATTTCTTCTCTTG
Source organism: Scilla litardierei (assembly GCA_030789695.1). NCBI lineage: Eukaryota > Viridiplantae > Streptophyta > Magnoliopsida > Asparagales > Asparagaceae > Scilla > Scilla litardierei. The sequence goes on along the minus strand of JAULAV010005135.1, from coordinate 72,438 downwards.
ATCAGACCATCCTTTCAAAGATTTTCCATCAGATTCCTCCTGCCATGATTGGCGTGCCATCTAAATCATTCAAGCCAAATGCATGGGTCCTAAATCTGATTCTGAAGTCGTGCTTGCTTCCCAAGTACGGCTCCTCATCTCTCCCGTCCCAGCCATTTTTGAAGCTTATCTATGCGATCTTCATGGGGAGCTCGATTAATTGGGCTCGAATTATACTCGATAAGATTGACTCTTTCGAGTGTATTCGAAATTCCAATAAATCGGCTCATATCCCATTTCCTTGCATGTTGACCCTCGTGTTTCATCATTTTCATGTCACATTGCCTCGTGACGATGAGCGTCCCCTTGGTCCTCCCCTGAATGCGACGGCCGTCAAGAAATCTCTTGCGGCGCTTCGTCACATTCAGAGGACGACGCCTTCAGCGTCTGTCCCTGCCTCTGCCAGTGCCTCTGCTACTCCCGTTGCCACCCTTGATGACGTCGTCCGGATACTTCTTCGTCACGAGTCCCGCTTGGCTCGTACCGAGGAGGTAGTTTGCCGTATGGCTCGTCAGATGGGTGTTGAGCTTCCTCCTTCCGTGTCTGAGGCCGAGGAGATGGACGATGAGGAGCTTGACGAGCTTGCTACTTCTTTTGCACGTGGCGATGAGGCCACTGCTGCTGCTGCTGCTGGTACTTCCACTTCTGCTCCTGGAGTTGCCACCTCTTCCGGTGTTCCAGAGCCATCTGCTGCAGCTCTTCAGCCTTCTGAGCCTGCTGCTGACCCAGTTTCCGAGCCTGCTCATGTATCTGCTGCTGCTGCTTCTGTCGAGACTCATGCTGCTGTTGAGCCTGTTGCTGAGATCTCCACTCCTGCCCCGACGATTCCATCTGTTGAGACACCTCTTCTCCCTGCAGAGCCTGAGTCCACTCCGTCGACTGGACCCACGGACGCTGCAGATCCAGCCTCATCCTCGTGATCGTCTGTTCCGAGGACTCTCCACTGCTTTCAGGATGATATTTTTTTTAGTGAGAGTGTTTTGGGTTAGGATGGGGTTGAGAGATGCTTTGATGTATTTTTTTTGTGCTTTCTGGTTGTCGGTGTTGAATTTTATGATATGATGATGTTGATGATGATGATGTACTTTTTGTTGTTTATATAGATGATGTGTCTCACTTCATATGATGTACCTCATATATTCGATGTGATATCTTTTTGGATGTACTCATGTTGTCTCTATATATATATATGTTCATCATCGTTCACTTTGTCTTTTATTCGCCGTGCAAATTTTAATATTCGTTGAATACATTTGAAATGTGATTTCGTCGCTCGACGCATAAAAAAACTTGGTTAAATAGATTTAAATTCTATAATTGTATAGAATTGTTTTCCATGCACAAATTAACCAAGAATATTGAATATTGGAGAGTATGTTTCTTTATTCAAGAAATGAATAATGATTTGGTGTTTTTGATGATTTTGATTTTTTTTTTTTTTGATAATGGAAAATTTGGCACACCTTGTTTTGATTTCCACAATTTTTCCCTTGGTGTCAAGTTGGTCCATTGCCTTTGTCTACGACTCCCGATGTTGGATTTTACATTTCCTAATTGTTGTCGTTGTATGCCCCCCATTTTTGGGATAATGCCAAAGGGGGAGAGATAATGATAATAAAATAGCGCAAATGAAAATTTAACTCAATTTCCAAGAATCTAGTTTGATATGTTAGATTCAGGGGGAGTTAAGATACATATAAGGATTTTCAAAATCCGATATTTTAAAAATCAATTCACTTTATTTATCTTACTCGTCTGCTTGATGCAATTCATTTATATTCATTTTGGAATTAACGTGTCATCAATGCAGGGGGAGTAAGTATTTTACATTTGAATTATTATCTTTGATTATTATTTATGTTGGTTTGTCATCACCAAAAAGGGGGAGAATGTTGAATATTGGACTCCCCGGATTTGGTTTTGGATGATGAGCAAACATAAATAATTCATGAACTAACAATTTGTGAGCGCAGTATTGGAGATCGTCGCCAATTTCACGAGAATATTCAAAGCGACATCTCAACACTTCCAAAAGCTCGTATTCAAGCCTAAAGCTTCGTTGAAGCTCTTGCAACGCTTTGGAAGTAATGAAGATTCAATCGAAGCTCTCAAAGACCGTTTATTAAGGTTTTATTTATAGTCTTTTAGTTTCGATTGATAGAATGTTAAGCCTTGAGTATATCTTACGTTTCTATCTTCATTTCACTCATTTCGTAGCTCTAGGATTCTTGCACAAGTTCACTCGCGCTTCGATTGGGACTTTGTTGTGCATGTTAGTTGGTACAAGAACAAGTACTGACCAACTAGATGGTGATCTAGTCGGTCGGCCACTGTTCTTGGACCGACTAGTTTCAGTCAGTTAATTCTTAGCTCTTTACTGTTTACAGTTAGTCGGTCTATGTTGACTCACCGACCGACTAGTTTGTGAACTAGTCGGTCAGTGATGCTTCTTTGACCGACTAGTTGAGACTGACTGTTCACTCTAAAATTCTCCTAAGCTACTGTTTACCGTTAGTCGGTCTAAGAACGTTTGATGACCGACTAGTTGACAATCTAGTCGGTCAACTTTTGTTCTTGGACCGACTAAGTCAACTTGCCTTCAGACTATGTTGTTTTGCCTCTTAGTCGGTCTACGTTCATTGGATGACCGACTAGTTGTGAAACTAGTCGGTCAGACAGTGTTCTTGGACCGACTAGTTTTCTAGGTCTGAAATTCTATCTCTTCTCAGATCTGCTCTTAGTCGGTCCATGCTTTGTGACTGACCGACTAGTTGATGAACTAGTCGGTCAGTGAGTGTTCTTTGACCGACTAATTCTCACAGATTTCTTTCCGTTGGAGATTGACCTAACTTGTGTTTTTGGGTTCCTATAAATACGAACCTAGGTCATTTCTATCTTCAATAGAGCTGCCATTAAGAGATTCATTGAGTTCTATAGAGATAGCTATTCTCCCTCAAATCTAAAGCTCTCTTCCTCACAAGAAACCAATTCTCTCTCATTTCTAGATCTAGAGAGAAGCTTGTTCTTGGTGAGCTCTTCAAGCTATTGCTTGATTCAAGTTTCCAAATCATCCCTAGGCACCCATTGCTGCTCATTTCCTTGGTGCTAGGGTTTGGTAACTTCATCATCCTCAAATCCTTCATTCCACCTATTGGGTAAGAAAAACTCAAGGTATAGGATTTTGTGGTAAGAGTATTTATTTCATCTAAACTCTTTTATATTTCTTATTGGCTCTCTCGGTTGTGAGAGAAGTTTGTGATCCCGGGTTGTGGGATTCACTTTGCCATTGCATGTATGATTTGATCTTGTGAAGGTTTTTCACAAGATATTCATAGTGGAAATCTTGAGTTAGTGTTTCTAACTCAAGTATCCGGAAGGGATCCGGGTGGTTGGGACGTAGGATCACCGGAAACAAGTCGGGGAGACTTGGGTGGATCCGAACCCATTAACTTCATTTGTTAGCATTGTTAATTTCATTGTTGTCATTCAATTTAAGCTTCCGCAAATTGACTTGGTAGTTGTGTGCAATTTAATTTGGAATAATACGCCTTATTATTTTAAAGTACTATTCACCCCCCCCCCCCCCTCTAGTACTTGTGCAGTAGCTGGTAGGGCATTACATATGAAAGCAGTCACAGCATGCACAGGCGATATACCCTGGTTCGGTCGCACCCACGACCTACATCCAGCCCCAAAAGCAATACTAGATTATTAAAGTTAACTGGTACAACCTGTAGCTAGGGCACCAACCCTACACTCACCTGGCCCTCAGTACCTGCACTCACCAAAGTGCCCAAACAATAACAATACTAGTAAAGCCTCGCTCTCTCTTGGCTAGTCCCAACTAGCCAAGTCCCCAAAAAAATAATGAAATTGTTCTACAAAGATCACAACACCAGATCACAAAAATAATAGAGTAGAGTTTAGAATTGCTCAGTTGTGACGGCGTTGGTGTCTCTGTCGTTCAGCGCGTGGTCAGATCAATCTGACAGATAGTAATCTCCAGTACGATGACTTGTTGTCCTTGCTTGCTGATGTTGTGTCTTGGATCAATCACACTGATGATGCAACATAGTAAAAATTGCGGCTGTCAAAAATTACGGCATGCATCCAAAGAGCCCCCTGCAATGACAAACAAATATTAAAGAGGAATTGAAAATTATTTGATCTTTTGCCTTCACCCTCTTTCTGACTCTGCCTGCTGCCAACAAAACACACAAATATAAATGATGCGGCTGTAAATCAACAAGGGCACCACAAATAAATCGTATGCCCAAAAAAAGCTCAGGCCGTATGATCTTGTTTTTCAAAAAAAAGGGGCTTGGTCTCTCAAAGCTGTGATGATGATGTCTTGAAAAAAAACAGTGCACTCAATTTTTTTGAGGAATGCGTGTGGTGCACAAGAGAGAGGCTTTTGCTTCTTGAAAAAAAAATGCTCCACAAAAAATCTTACGGCCTGGGAGATTCTCCCAACACTTGAAAAGATGATTTTTTTTAATGGAGATTAAAGCACACAAAAATTAATGGAGAAGCTCTCTCATGAGAATTTATTTGGCCTGGCTCCTTTGAAACTTGCGGATGACAACGAAACCCTCACACCCAAAAATCGCACAGCTCTTGGTCCCCTTTCCTTTTTTCGTGCAGCAGCAGCGGTCAATTTTTGTGCGGCTTGGGGATATTTATAATATGTGAAGAAGATTGTTTTTGTGGAAGGAGGTAACATCAGCTTGCGGCGGCCCAAAGAGAAACAAACCCTAAACAAAATGTTACGCAACTGACTTCTTTTTTTTTAGTTTTGAAGTGCAGCACTCATATATATTCTGTGAACTCAGACCTAGGGGCTCTTTTTAATGCTATATACTTGTTTAATGCAGCCGGCCCCTAAAACAAAAGCCTTTTTGTTAATTAATTATAGGACACTTGAAGATTGGGCTTTTGAGTAATAATTTTTTTGCTTGTGCTTATAAAGGGTCGGCCTGAGAATTTGCAGTAGGTTAGTAATCATTTTTTGTTCTCCTCAAGAAAAATGATGTGTGCCCTACACTCTTTTGTATTTTGGCCTTATGAAAAATAGGGAATGGGTTTTGGAAATGATATGGAGAAGGATTTGGGTTTTACTCCAAAAGATATGAGACAATTCAAATAAACTCCTCCCCCTTTCTCCTTTGCACGTTGACCAAGTCTCACCGTGAGTTAATCACAAGTTCGCCATTCCTGAAACACTTAACACACACGTTAAAAACGTTCACACACGTTTGTTATCATCAAACACGAAGTTCATAGATCGTTGCTACCAACAATCTCCCCCTTTTGATGATGACAAACCAAGTACAAGATTTGCGCAATAAAGTTTCAAGTAGTATGTGTGATAGTGTGACGATAGAGGGTGACATGTGATGACAAACAATGACGTGTAAACAATGATGTATAAAGTATATCAATAAGCATGCTCCCCCTACTGTTGTGCTTCCCCAATATTCATTAATGCTCCCCCTTAATCAGACAATCATATATTTGCGAGCATTACAAAGATAATACCAAATGCCAAATACCAAGCAATACCAAATGGCAATACCAAATCTTCCCAAATTTTTCTCCCCCTTTGTTATCATCAAAAGTCATACCACGAAGTCAAAATCATATATTATGTAAAAAAAAGTGTATTATTAGCCATTACCAACAATTGCATGCATACACTCATAGAATAATCAAGTCAAAAACAATGAAAGTAAACAACTACGACCTCAACACCAACGTGTACGTGCGATGATTAAAATTGAAGCACATAGGGAGAATCATTTAAGAGAGTCAACCAAAACCAATCCGCATTTTCCATGTAACATTCTATCACCTAGGATTGATTTCCCCCACCTCATTAAAAATGGGTTCAAGGTACCACACCCCTAAACATAGCCTATAAGGACTCTTAGATGTGGGGGTGGCATTGCTTGACGAGTAAATACACCAACGCTAAAGTTTACCCATAAAGCTTATGTTGGATACTCGTGGGTAACACCGTTGCCAAGGATTGTATCCATTTTTCATACAGAGCATGTATTTTTCTTTTCAATTTTTATACTTGTAGTAACATATTTTAATGCTCAATTTTTATCCAAGGCAAGGTATATCATATCCCTTAGATTATCAGTTAAGTTTTCCTCCTACATTCACATTTCCAATTTCAAAAACGATATCTCCAAATGTGCAACAATAATAATATATGTGGAAGTGAAGTAGGTGGTGTAGAAGTCAAGTTATTTTCATTCATTAAACATGCCATGAATATTTAGAAAGATGGACATGCGCATGTAGCAAAAGAAATAATACAACAATTTCTACTTAGATATGAAAATCATTCATGAACACTTCTTTTAATGAATCAAAGAGAAAGATATACATTGAAGCACCATTTTTTTCTGTTTTTGTTTTTCATTTTTTTTGTTTTTTTTCTTTTTAATGCAAGAGATACTAAAGCAAACATGAGATGCAATCACACAAAAAAACAAATCATGCACACATAACAATGCAACTACTAGCACACAAACAAGAAAAAAAGTTCAAGCACACAAGAAAGCATGAAATCTCGTTCTAAGTTTTATCAATGAAAAAGGAACGAGTGCGTATACCTGCTGTAGGTTCACCTATAATCAAGTCTGATGGGTGGTTTGAATTGAACCTCAGCTCTCCTCCGGTAACTACTACTTCTTGTATTTCTCCCGTGCCAGTTTCAGTTTCCTCTTGTCTTTCGGATTGCTCTTCATTTTTCCTTGGAAAGCATTGTTGTTCTTCATTTTCCTCTTCTTCGTTATTCCTGCAAACCAAAGGAAGTATATCAGATTCATCAAATTTAACATGTATGGATTCAATAATAGTGAGAGTGTGTTTATTATATATCATGTATGCTCTCCTCCTCGCTGAATAGCCCACGAACACTCCTTCATCTGATTTGGATTCGATTGTGCCATGTTGATCTCCTGTATTTAATATATAGCACCTGCATCCAAAAACTCTAAAGTAAGAAATATTCGGAGTATTGCCATGCCATAGTTCATATGAGGTTTTATTTAATAAAGGTCGAAGTATAACTCTATTGCATACATGGCATGCCGTATTAATGGCCTCAGCCCAAAAGGACATAGGCACACTATATTCATTAAGCATACTCCTAGCCATCTCTTTTAGTGTACGATTCTTTCTTTCGACCACCCCATTTTGTTGAGGTGTTCTAGGAGAAGAGAATTCATGTAAGATTCCATTTTCAATACAAAAATTTTCAAACATAGCATTTTCAAACTCACCTCCATGATCACTTCTAATTTTTATAATGGAAGAATTTTTCTCATTAGAAACTTGTATGTAAAAGTTCTGAAAATTATTAAATGAGTCTGATTTGTTGGCTAGGAAGTAAACCCATGTATATCTAGAGAAATCATCAACCAATACTAAACAATACTTTTTACCTCCTAGGCTAGCAATGTATGTGGGACCAAATAAATCCATGTGCACCAATTCCAATATGCGTGTGGTGGCAACTTCATTAATGCTGGAGAAAGTAAATCTAGTTTGCTTACCTTTTGTGCATGCCACGCACAACTTACCATTCACATATGTTTGATGCGGTAATCCTATTACCAGATTTTTGCTTTCCAGTTTCTTTATCAATCTCATGCTTGCATGTGCTAATCGTCTATGCCATAGTGTGGCCTCTTCTTCACCTACAAGCAAGCATTTAGAAACCGTTAGTTCTTCAATCATAAGAGTATAACATTATTCTTTCTATTTGCAGTAATAATAATGTCACATGTGGAGCTATCAATGATTTTACAAAGTTTTGCATCAAATTCAACTTTCATACCTTTGTCGCACAGCTGACTGATAGAAATGAGGTTATATTTCAACTTTTCAACCAATAGGACATCTGTAAGCTGAAAGGTGTCGTTACCTACAACACCTTTACCAATTACCTTGCATTTTCCATTGTCCCCTAAAGTAATACTTCCTCCTTCATGCTTTGCAAGGCTAAGGAACCTTTCTCTTTCACCTGTCATGTGTCTTGAGCAGCCAGAGTCTAAGTACCACTCACACTTTTGTCCCTTAGCCGTGCCATGTACCTACACATAAGAAGAGCAAGCTATGTGTGACCTAGGAATCCAAATAGGTCCACTAGTGTTAGTCACTTTATTTTTTGGAACCCAAATTTGCTTAAATTTGATGTTGGTATTCCTATACTTGCAATTATAATAAGCATGACCAACACCACCACATGTATAACATTTAGCAAACATGCTTCTTCCTACACCAATTTCTTTTTGATTCTTTCTATTAGTTCTAGGCCTCTCATCAATTTTATTTCCATAGCCCAAACCACGCCTGTTATTTCCTTGTATCTGATTACCTAGAATAATGTCTAATGACTGTTTTCCAACACCAAATTTTTTTATAGACAATTCAAGATCAGATATTTTAGACTTTAAAAACATGTTCTCATTAACAAGCATGGTACATTTACTAATGAAGGCCTTTTTGTTCTCTTCCTCATTCTTTTTCAGATTAGCCATCTTCTTTTCTAGCTCTTTATTTTCATTTATTAGCATGCAAATTTTCTCATTTAATAATTCATTTTCAACTTCTAGCTTAACCATATTTAGTTTAAACATGCTAATGTCTTTAAGCAAAGTAGAGCAATTCAGACACTCAGTTTCAGTAGGCATACAAGATTTTCCCTTTTCCAAAGAACTAATAGTAGAATTACATGCAACAAGTTTTTCTTTAATTTCATCAACTTCTAATGACATATTATAATTGTCTTGTTGCAATTCAAAATTGGCATTTTTAAACTTCTCTACATCTGATTCTAGTAACTCAACAGTTGATTCCAACCTTTCAATTTCATCTTGCATTTCTTTAAAGGTAGTCACATGTTGAGCTTTAGTTAAAGATTTTACCTGATCTAGTTCTCCCATCAGACAAAGAGAGGAATGTGCAACTTCCTCTTGAGATTCATCCTCGCTGTCCATATCCCATGTGAGCACCAAAGATTTTCCCTTTTGTTCCGCAGCGTTATTCTTTCCTTGAGGGCATTGCTTCATAAAATGTCCCTGTTTTTTGCATTTAAAACATGTAACCGGATCAGTAGTATTCTGCTCAAAAGATTTATTATTAGAATTGAATTTAGAGCGATTAAACCTTTTCAGCATCTCTGATATCCCGTTGCCAGTTCTGATATATTCCTTGAAGCTCCTCACCAAAAAGGCCTCCTCTTCATCTCCATCTTCATCCTCTTTAGCCTGAAGGGCTATTGCCTTTGAAGTCTTCATTTCATCTTTCTCTCTCAGTTCAATGCTCTGCAGCTCCAGCTCGTGGGACATCAGGTTTCCTATTAGATCCTCCACTTTCATCTGCGATAAATCCCTTGCTTCCTGAATAGCTGTGATTTTGGGACAAAAGGTACTAGGCAATGCTCTTAAGATCTTTCTGATTTGCTCCAGACTCGAGTACGGCTTTCCAAGAGAGGTAGATTTGTAGACGATGTCTGTGAACCTCGCAAACATCTCTTTAATTGACTCTGATGGAAGCATGCGGAAGCTTTCATATTCAGTACTGAGCAGCGCAAGTCTGGACTCCTTAACCTGCGATGTGCCTTCATGAGTCACCTCCAGAGTATGCCAAATTTCCTGCGCAGTTTGACATTGAGATATACGGTTAAACTCAGCTTTATCTAAAGCACAAATCAATGCATTCATAGCTTTATTATTCAATGAAAAACGCTTCTTATCAAAGTCATCCCACTTATCTTCTGGTTTAATCATTTCATTATTAGCAACATTAATAGTGGGAGGTTTATAGCCTTTTTCTACAATGCTCCATACATCATAATCAACAGCAGCTAAATAAATCCTCATCCTAGTTTTCTAATAGGCAAAGTCAACACCATTAAACTTGGGGGGACGGGAAATAGACTGACCCTCAGCAAAAGCAGAATCAGACATATTCATAGACATGATCAACTAGGCTAGATCCGCTAAACTGGCTCTGATACCACTTGTTGGATCTCGATCTAAGCCTAGAGGGGGGTGAATATGCTTATAAAAAATTCTCATGCAACCCACGAGAAATCACACGCAGTTATAGCACAATCAACCAGATGCAGAGTATATGATGTTGAATATTGGACTCCCGGGATTTGGTTTTGGATGATGAGCAAACATAAATAATTCATGAACTAACAATTTGTGAGCGCAGTATTGGAGATCGTCGCCAATTTCACGAGAATATTCAAAGCGACATCTCAACACTTCCAAAAGCTCGTATTCAAGCCTAAAGCTTCGTTGAAGCTCTTGCAACGCTTTGGAAGTAATGAAGATTCAATCGAAGCTCTCAAAGACCGTTTATTAAGGTTTTATTTATAGTCTTTTAGTTTCGATTGATAGAATGTTAAGCCTTGAGTATATCTTACGTTTCTATCGTCATTTCACTCATTTCGTAGCTCTAGGATTCTTGCACAAGTTCACTCGCGCTTCGATTCGGACTTTGTTGTGCATGTTAGTTGGTACAAGAACAAGTACTGACCGACTAGATGGTGATCTAGTCGGTCAGCCACTGTTCTTGGACCGACTAGTTTCAGTCAGTTAATTCTTAGCTCTTTACTGTTTACAGTTAGTCGGTCTATGTTGACTCACCGACCGACTAGTTTGTGAACTAGTCGGTCAGTGATGCTTCTTTGACCGACTAGTTGAGACTGACTGTTCACTCTAAAATTCTCCTAAACTACTGTTTACCGTTAGTCGGTCTAAGAACGTTTGATGACCGACTAGTTGACAATCTAGTCGGTCAACTTTTGTTCTTGGACCGACTAAGTCAACTTGCCTTCAGACTATGTTGTTTTGCCTCTTAGTCGGTCTACGTTCATTGGATGACCGACTAGTTGTGAAACTAGTCGGTCAGACAGTGTTCTTGGACCGACTAGTTTTCTAGGTCTGAAATTCTATCTCTTCTCAGATCTGCTCTTAGTCGGTCCATGCTTTGTGACTGACCGACTAGTTGATGAACTAGTCGGTCAGTGAGTGTTCTTTGACCGACTAATTCTCACAGATTTCTTTCCGTTGGAGATTGACCTAACTTGTGTTTTTGGGTTCCTATAAATACGAACCTAGGTCATTTCTATCTTCAATAGAGCTGCCATTAAGAGATTCATTGAGTTCTATAGAGATAGCTATTCTCCCTCAAATCTAAAGCTCTCTTCCTCACAAGAAACCCATTCTCTCTCATTTCTAGATCTAGAGAGAAGCTTGTTCTTGGTGAGCTCTTCAAGCTATTGCTTGATTCAAGTTTCCAAATCATCCCTAGGCACCCATTGCTGCTCATTTCCTTGGTGCTAGGGTTTGGTAACTTCATCTTCCTCAAATCCTTCATTCCACCTATTGGGTAAGAAAAACTCAAGGTATAGGATTTTGTGGTAAGAGTATTTATTTCATCTAAACTCTTTTATATTTCTTATTGGCTCTCTCGGTTGTGAGAGAAGTTTGTGATCCCGGGTTGTGGGATTCACTTTGCCATTGCATGTATGATTTGATCTTGTGAAGGTTTTTCACAAGATATTCATAGTGGAAATCTTGAGTTAGGGTTTCTAACTCAAGTATCCGGAAGGGATCCGGGTGGTTGGGACGTAGGATCACCGGGAACAAGTCGGGGAGACTTGGGTGGATCCGAACCCATTAACTTCATTTGTTAGCATTGTTAATTTCATTGTTGTCATTCAATTTAAGCTTCCGCAAATTGACTTGGTAGTTGTGTGCAATTTAATTTGGAATAATACGCCTTATTATTTTAAAGTACTATTCACCCCCCCCCCCCCTCTAGTACTTGTGCAGTAGCTGGTAGGGCATTACATTTGGTATCAGAGCCAGATACTCAGCTATGTCTGCCAACGACAACAAGACCGTGCCTCCACCTTCCAACTACGACACCTTCAGGAACCGTGAAGGAGCGTCATCGGTGATGGAAGGACATTCCTCTACAAGGCCTCCATTCTTCAACGGTACCAACTACGGGTACTGGAAATGTCGGATGGAAACCTTCCTCCGAAGTGCATCTTTATGGAGGACTACAATGAAGGAGTACAACGAGCCCGAAGAAGAAGATTTTGAGAAATGGACTACCGCGGAGGTCGCCGCGGAGGTAAGCAATGCCAAGGCAATGAACGCCTTGCAATGCGCATTGGAGCCCGAGGACTTCAATAAGATATGCACATGTAAGAGTGCATATCAAATTTGGAACTCTCTCCTCATACTACATGAAGGGACGAGTCGGGTAAGAGACTCTAAACTCGTTGTCGTAACCAAAGATTATGAAATGTTTCATATGCAACAGGGCGAGAAGATGAAAGAATATTACGCTCGCTTCGTTGACATAATAAACGAGTTAGAGGCCCTCGGCAAGATCTACACTCAAAAGGAGAAGTGCTTAAAGCTTATTGAAGGACTTCCCTCTTCTTGGGAAAAACGTACCTTCGCCATCGAGGAAGGTAATGACATGAACAAATATACCGTAGTTCAACTAATGGGTACTTTGATGTCATACGAGGTACGCAAAGATAGCAAGGTGAAGCTACAAGAAAAGATGAAGTCATATTTGAACCTAGATGCGCCTAAGAAAAAGGCGATTGCATTCAAGGCGGCTTCATCCACATCTTCCGATGATGAAGACTCGGAAAACGAGTTGGACTTGGAGTCCATGGCACTCATGGCCAAGAAGTTCAACCGTTTCTTCCGGAAAGGTAACTTCAAGACCAAAGGTAAATTTGGTTCTTCTAACGCCTCTTCCTCTCCTTTGTGTTTCAAGTGCAATAAACCAGGACACATGAAAGCGGAGTGTCCTCTCAACAAACAAAAGGAGAAGTGGAAGGCGCCAAAATTCGATAAGTCCAAGAAATACAAAAAGGGGTACAAGAAAGGACTTGTCGGAGCTACCTTCACCGACTCCGAGGATTCCTCAAGCGGAGAGTCGGATGATGAGAAAGTGGAGCAAGCACATATGTGCTTCATGGCAAGAGAGGAGAACGATCAAGGATCCTCCTCTTCCGATGATAGTAATGACGAAAGCGATGAGGTAACGATGGATGATCTTAGAAATGCTAACTCTCAACTTTGGTCAAAATACACTAAGTTAGTAAATAGATATACTAAGGTAAAAGATGACCTAGCTAGCATTCAAACATCGCCTAAGAATATCATCACCAACAACGACACCGTTGTTGAAGAGTTAAGAAATGAGATTGCGAATCTCAAATCTAAACTCGAACATGTTAGCATTGAGGATGCGGAAGAACATGAGATAGCGGATTTAACTTCTCAAAACTCGACTTTGAGTATTGAGAACGAGAATCTTAAATCTCGTGTTTATGTGCTCACATCGCAAATATCCGCTTTGGATACTTCTTTGCGTTCTCTCAAAGAGAAATATGAGGACACATTGGGCCGAATCAACAAATTCAACAAGGGTAAGGGCCATTTGGATAATATCCTAAAAGATTTACTTCCGGCCAAACACCACATTGGCTTGGGGTATATGATGGGAAATTCATCCAAGTCGGTCACTACTTTTGTTAGGCCAACTTCCGAAGCCTCAACGAGTGGGAGCAAACACTCTATTGGTAGTTCATCTACCAATGGTGCTTCCACCTCGTCCACACCCTCTTTCGGAAAGAAACCCACTTTGGGTGGACCTCCAAAGAAGGGGCATGCCTACATGTACACTAATAACATGCCACGTAGGAACACACGTCCTACTCCACCGTCTCACACATATAATGATTTTTATGCAACACATTCTCGGGCACGTGCACACCAAGTGAGACACCCTCACGCACGTGTTTCCACACATGCATATGTACACCCACCTCATCATATGAATAATTCTCATCGTGCACCATTCCATCATGTCCCGTATGCCTATCCACAACATGCATCACGTAGAAATCAACATAGCATGCATGCACCCAATAGGATGATGGCTCCCAAAATTTTCACTATTTGGAGCCCAAAGGACACAAGCATGGACGAAAAACAAATGTACATGAATGCTTATTTTTCGGATGTTGTGCATAGTAAGAATTATGTGGGGAAGTCTAAGTCCACTTGGACTTGGCTTCCAAAGGTCTAATCCCTTGGACCCAATGACCTTGGGTACCATGATATGAAAGTGTCTATCTTTAGGTACTCAAGGAAAAGAAAAAGAAAAGGAGCATCAAATTTAAATTTAGCTCCAAAGGGAATTGGATACTCGATAGCGGGTGCTCCAAACACATGACGGGTGACGCTCGTTTGCTCTCCGGAGTGGTTCCCATTGCGAATGGAAACCGCGTCGTATTTGGAGGCAACGAGAGCGGAACCATCATAGGTGTTGGTAAAGTCGGTAACCCTTCTAAACCATTAATTAGTGATGTTTATCTTGTTAGTGGTTTAAATCATAATCTTATTTCAATAAGTCAACTTTGTGACAAAGGTTACAAAGTTAGCTTTGCGAAAGGATTGTGTCATATTTTAAGAAAGGATAATGAAAAATTATTATTTTCCGGAACTTGTCGTAAAGACATTTATAGTTTGGATCTTCCTAAGTCATATGAACAATGTCTCGTTGCCAACACAAGTGAACAACACTTATGGCATCGACGCTTTGGACATGTGAACTTTGGAACACTATATAAGCTTTCAAAATTGAATTCTATTAAAGGTTTTCTGAAGCTTGCTTTTGAAAAGAAAAGTTTTTGTGATTGTTGTCAACGCGGCAAGCTTCCTAAATCTTCATTTAAACCTAAGAAAAGCATCTCTACTAAACGGCCACTAGAGCTATTACATCTAGATTTATTTGGGCCAACTAGAGTAGCTTCCTTAGGAAATGCAAGGTATGGACTTGTCATCGTAGATGACTATTCAAGATTTACTTGGGTATTTTCATTGTGTAATAAAAATGAAGCTTTTGAAAACTTCACAATTTTTGTTAAGAAAGTACAAAATCTCTTAGGAACCACCATTGTCACTATTCGTAGTGATCATGGAGGTGAATTTGAGAATGAGTCTTTTGAGACATTTTGTGATGAAGTTGGTATTACTCACACCTTCTCTTTCCCTCGTGCACCTCCTCAAAATGGTGTAGTTGAGAGAAAGAATAGGACGCTAGTGGAGTGTGCTCGCACTATGCTTGATGATAGCCAACTTGGCCATCAATTTTGGGCGGAAGCGGTACACACCGCTTGCTATGTGTTTAATAGAATACTTTTGAGGCCCGGCACTAAACAAACTTGCTATGAATTATTGTTTGGTAGGTTGCCTCAAGTTAAACATTTTCGTGTTTTTGGTTCGAAATGTTTTATTAAGAACACATATGGTAGTTTGGACAAATTCGATCCGAGATCCGATGAGGGGATTTTTGTTGGATATTCTACGCGTAGCAAAGCCTACCGGATATTCAACAAACGAACCTCAACGATCGAGGAATCGCTTCATGTCTCATTTAATGAAGGATTTGTTCCAACTAGAATTTCAAATGATAATGATTCTATGGATGTTTTATGTGATTCGTTTGATAATTCTAAGTCTAATGATTCTTTGATTCTATTGAGACTAACCCAACTAATGAAGTTGTTGAGAATGTTCCAAGTGATCAAGGTATTCCCAAACGGCTTCATTCGGTTCGTGACCATCCCCATGAGCAAGTCATTGGCAATATCTATGATAGTGTCAAGACGAGATCCCAAGTTCACCACTTCGCAAATTGTGCCTTTGCCTCATCGATAGAGCCAAAGAATATTAATGAAGCATGCGAAGATAGCGCTTGGATCTTAGCCATGGAGGAGGAGCTCATTCAATTCGAGAGGAATGAAGTTTGGGAGCTTGTTCCATTGCCATCGAAGAACCACACCGTCATAGGGACAAAGTGGATCTTCAAGAACAAAACCGACAAAAACCAAGTCGTCGTCCGGAACAAAGCTCTGTTAGTAGCTCAAGGCTATCGTCAAGAGGAAGGTATCGATTTCGAAGAATCTTTCGCTCCGGTAGCTAGATTAGAATCAATTAGATTACTTTTGTCTTTTGCATGCCATAAGAATTTTAAATTATTTCAAATGGATGTTAAAAGTGCATTTTTAAACGGAGATGTCGTTGAGGAAGTTTACGTTTCTCAACCTCCGGGCTTCGTAAATGAAAAATTTCCAAATCACGTTTTTAAACTAAAGAAAGCTCTTTATGGTTTAAGACAAGCTCCTCGAGCTTGGTATGATCGCCTAAAGAATTTTCTTTTGGATTTGAATTTTAAAATGGGCGAAGCCGATTCAACACTTTTTATTAAGCATGCGAATAATGATATTTTATTAGTTCAAATTTATGTTGATGATATCATTTTCGGTGCTACTAACTTCGCTCTTTGCGAAGAGTTTTCTAATGTGATGAAGGAACAATTTGAGATGAGCCACATGGGCGAACTCAAATATTTCTTAGGTCTCCAAATTCGCCAAATGAACGATGCAATCTTCATCCACCAAACGAAGTACACGGTGGAGTTGCTAAAGCGATTTGGAATGGAGAATGCCTCCGGGAAAAAGACTCCAATGAGCACGACTACGCATCTTGACAAGGATACGGGCGGTAAGGATGTAGACATTCGTCTATATCGAGGTATGATAGGTAGTTTGCTTTATCTTACCGCAAGTAGGCCCGATATTATGTTTGCCGTATGTATATGTGCTCGTTATCAGTCTCAACCTAAGGAGTCTCACTTAGTAGCGGTAAAGCGTATTTTTCGCTATCTAAGTTACACATTAGATTTTGGATTACTTTATCTGAGATCTAGCACATATGAGTTAGTCTCATATAGTGACGCTGATTATGCGGGATGCAAATCCGACAGGAAAAGTACTAGTGGCACTTGCCATTTTCTAGGAAATTCTCTTGTCTCTTGGTTTTCCAAGAAGCAAAATTCCGTATCACTTTCAACCACCGAGGCGGAATATATTGCCGCCGGTGCCGCGTGTGCTCAAGTTCTTTGGATGAGACACACACTTAAAGACTTTGGTATAAATTGTGATACTTGCCCTATCATGGTTGACAACCAAAGTGCAATATGTCTTTCCAAGAACCCGGTACATCATTTCCGTTCGAAACACATAGATGTCCGACACCACTTTTTAGATGATCATGTTGCTAAAAAGGACATCATTCTAGTGTACGTTGAAACCCAAAAGCAAATCGCCGATATTTTCACGAAACCCCTAAAGGAGGACTCCTTTGTGCGGTTGCGTCGAGAATTGGGGATTATGGGTGAATCCGAGATATAGGATTCATGTTTCATTCAATAATTTTGCATGCTATTATTTTTGGCAATATCTCATTCATGCTAGAATTATTGGATTTTTTTTTCGGGAATTTTATGTGATATCTTGATTTTTCGTTCGATTTGTGCGTAATCGTCAAATTTCTGTTTTTCGATGATTAATGGGGTAGTTTAGATGTTTATTGAGAGTTTTGAGATTTATCGTCCAAGCGTATTATGGAGAGAACTTGATTTTCAAGTTTTTGACTCTTTAGTCGGTTCATGTTCAGTGACCGACCGACTAGATTGTTATCTAGTCGGTCAGTACTTGAACGCAGACCGACTAAATCTTGTCAGTATATCTTGGATTCAGCCACTGTTTGCAACTAGTCGGTTCAAGCTCATTGACCGACCGACTAGATCGTGATCTAGTCGGTCAGTGCTTGAACTGTGACCGACTAATTGTGCCAGGGGCTGTTTGGTCATTTGTGAAATCGACCGACTTAAACTCAGTTTAGTCGATCGATTTTCATTCTAATCGATCGAAATCTCTTCTCTCTCCGCTCAAAACCCCGACCTCCCTCGAGACCCTTCGTCTTCCGGCCACTTTCCGACCATTCCCGCCGTCGCCGTCCGCCGATCTTCGACCTAGGGTATCTCCTCTTCCTCCCTCTCCTATCTAGGGTTCGGTTTCAGCTCTAGGGTTAGGTTGTTCAGTTGATTTCATCTCCTAGGGTTTCGATTAGGGTTTTTCTAATTCTGATTTAGGGTTTCTTCATTTCCGATTGATTGTGTCGTGTTGTGCCGAGATTATGGCCCGAACACGTATCCCGATCACTCCCTCTAGCCCCTCTCCGATGACCGTTGATCCAATCTCTTCGGATCCCGAGCATCCAACCCCTCCGAAGCGTAGAGCCAAGACCACCCATCCTTCGTCGTCTTCGCCTCCTCTCAAGAAGAAGAGGACGACGACCGCTCAACCTAGAGGTCAACCGAAACCCAAACCCAAGCCTACGCCAAAGGCCAAAATTCTTGCTTCTCAATCTTCGTTCCATACTCCTACCGATTCCGATACGGAGTATAACCCCGAGACCGAGACTCATAGGGAACCCACTCCTCCTATTCATCCCGAGTCTAGCACCCACCCTCGTACGTCTACCCGTAAGCCTAAGGGAAAGGGTCCGATGCCGATGGGCGGTGTCGATATTTCGTTATGTCGCGATGACCCTTTGTGTCTCGCGGTGTATAACCGTATCGAACATTGCCCGCTGCTTCTGGAGCATTTCGTCCAGTTTAGCGACTTCATAGGGTTAGCTGATCTTCTGTCGTCATCGGGTCTTCTCGATTACCTTCGATATGACCCGAAGGCGAATCCTCACCCCTACCCTAGATTAGTGAAGCTTTTCTATGCGAATAGGATCCGGGGTCAGTACGATCAGACCCACTCTGTTGAGACGACCGTTTTGGGGACTCCTATAGTCCTCACTGCGGAAATCTTAGGAGAGATTTTGGGTATCTCTTCGTCTGGCCTTCTTCCTTCTGATATCTCGGTAGATGATATTTCTTCTCTTGATCAGACCATCCTTTCAAAGATTTTCCATCAGATTCCTCCTGCCATGATTGGCGTGCCATCTAAATCATTCAAGCCAAATGCATGGGTCCTAAATCTGATTCTGAAGTCGTGCTTGCTTCCCAAGTACGGCTCCTCATCTCTCCCGTCCCAGCCATTTTTGAAGCTTATCTATGCGATCTTCATGGGGAGCTCGATTAATTGGGCTCGAATTATACTCGATAAGATTGACTCTTTCGAGTGTATTCGAAATTCCAATAAATCGGCTCATATCCCATTTCCTTGCATGTTGACCCTCGTGTTTCATCATTTTCATGTCACATTGCCTCGTGACGATGAGCGTCCCCTTGGTCCTCCCCTGAATGCGACGGCCGTCAAGAAATCTCTTGCGGCGCTTCGTCACGTTCAGAGGACGACGCCTTCAGCGTCTGTCCCTGCCTCTGCCAGTGCCTCTGCTACTCCCGTTGCCACCCTTGATGACGTCGTCCGGATACTTCTTCGTCACGAGTCCCGCTTGGCTCGTACCGAGGAGGTAGTTTGCCGTATGGCTCGTCAGATGGGTGTTGAGCTTCCTCCTTCCGTGTCTGAGGCCGAGGAGATGGACGATGAGGAGCTTGACGAGCTTGCTACTTCTTTTGCACGTGGCGATGAGGCCACTGCTGCTGCTGCTGCTGGTACTTCCACTTCTGCTCCTGGAGTTGCCACCTCTTCCGGTGTTCCAGAGCCATCTGCTGCAGCTCTTCAGCCTTCTGAGCCTGCTGCTGACCCAGTTTCCGAGCCTGCTCATGTATCTGCTGCTGCTGCTTCTGTCGAGACTCATGCTGCTGTTGAGCCTGTTGCTGAGATCTCCACTCCTGCCCCGACGATTCCATCTGTTGAGACACCTCTTCTCCCTGCAGAGCCTGAGTCCACTCCGTCGACTGGACCCACGGACGCTGCAGATCCAGCCTCATCCTCGTGATCGTCTGTTCCGAGGACTCTCCACTGCTTTCAGGATGATATTTTTTTTAGTGAGAGTGTTTTGGGTTAGGATGGGGTTGAGAGATGCTTTGATGTATTTTTTTGTGCTTTCTGGTTGTCGGTGTTGAATTTTATGATATGATGATGTTGATGATGATGATGTACTTTTTGTTGTTTATATAGATGATGTGTCTCACTTCATATGATGTACCTCATATATTCGATGTGATATCTTTTTGGATGTACTCATGTTGTCTCTATATATATATATGTTCATCATCGTTCACTTTGTCTTTTATTCGCCGTGCAAATTTTAATATTCGTTGAATACATTTGAAATGTGATTTCGTCGCTCGACGCATAAAAAAACTTGGTTAAATAGATTTAAATTCTATAATTGTATAGAATTGTTTTCCATGCACAAATTAACCAAGAATATTGAATATTGGAGAGTATGTTTCTTTATTCAAGAAATGAATAATGATTTGGTGTTTTTGATGATTTTGATTTTTTTTTTTTTGATAATGGAAAATTTGGCACACCTTGTTTTGATTTCCACAATTTTTCCCTTGGTGTCAAGTTGGTCCATTGCCTTTGTCTACGACTCCCGATGTTGGATTTTACATTTCCTAATTGTTGTCGTTGTATGCCCCCCATTTTTGGGATAATGCCAAAGGGGGAGAGATAATGATAATAAAATAGCGCAAATGAAAATTTAACTCAATTTCCAAGAATCTAGTTTGATATGTTAGATTCAGGGGGAGTTAAGATACATATAAGGATTTTCAAAATCCGATATTTTAAAAATCAATTCACTTTATTTATCTTACTCGTCTGCTTGATGCAATTCATTTATATTCATTTTGGAATTAACGTGTCATCAATGCAGGGGGAGTAAGTATTTTACATTTGAATTATTATCTTTGATTATTATTTATGTTGGTTTGTCATCACCAAAAAGGGGGAGAATGTTGAATATTGGACTCCCCGGATTTGGTTTTGGATGATGAGCAAACATAAATAATTCATGAACTAACAATTTGTGAGCGCAGTATTGGAGATCGTCGCCAATTTCACGAGAATATTCAAAGCGACATCTCAACACTTCCAAAAGCTCGTATTCAAGCCTAAAGCTTCGTTGAAGCTCTTGCAACGCTTTGGAAGTAATGAAGATTCAATCGAAGCTCTCAAAGACCGTTTATTAAGGTTTTATTTATAGTCTTTTAGTTTCGATTGATAGAATGTTAAGCCTTGAGTATATCTTACGTTTCTATCTTCATTTCACTCATTTCGTAGCTCTAGGATTCTTGCACAAGTTCACTCGCGCTTCGATTGGGACTTTGTTGTGCATGTTAGTTGGTACAAGAACAAGTACTGACCAACTAGATGGTGATCTAGTCGGTCGGCCACTGTTCTTGGACCGACTAGTTTCAGTCAGTTAATTCTTAGCTCTTTACTGTTTACAGTTAGTCGGTCTATGTTGACTCACCGACCGACTAGTTTGTGAACTAGTCGGTCAGTGATGCTTCTTTGACCGACTAGTTGAGACTGACTGTTCACTCTAAAATTCTCCTAAGCTACTGTTTACCGTTAGTCGGTCTAAGAACGTTTGATGACCGACTAGTTGACAATCTAGTCGGTCAACTTTTGTTCTTGGACCGACTAAGTCAACTTGCCTTCAGACTATGTTGTTTTGCCTCTTAGTCGGTCTACGTTCATTGGATGACCGACTAGTTGTGAAACTAGTCGGTCAGACAGTGTTCTTGGACCGACTAGTTTTCTAGGTCTGAAATTCTATCTCTTCTCAGATCTGCTCTTAGTCGGTCCATGCTTTGTGACTGACCGACTAGTTGATGAACTAGTCGGTCAGTGAGTGTTCTTTGACCGACTAATTCTCACAGATTTCTTTCCGTTGGAGATTGACCTAACTTGTGTTTTTGGGTTCCTATAAATACGAACCTAGGTCATTTCTATCTTCAATAGAGCTGCCATTAAGAGATTCATTGAGTTCTATAGAGATAGCTATTCTCCCTCAAATCTAAAGCTCTCTTCCTCACAAGAAACCAATTCTCTCTCATTTCTAGATCTAGAGAGAAGCTTGTTCTTGGTGAGCTCTTCAAGCTATTGCTTGATTCAAGTTTCCAAATCATCCCTAGGCACCCATTGCTGCTCATTTCCTTGGTGCTAGGGTTTGGTAACTTCATCATCCTCAAATCCTTCATTCCACCTATTGGGTAAGAAAAACTCAAGGTATAGGATTTTGTGGTAAGAGTATTTATTTCATCTAAACTCTTTTATATTTCTTATTGGCTCTCTCGGTTGTGAGAGAAGTTTGTGATCCCGGGTTGTGGGATTCACTTTGCCATTGCATGTATGATTTGATCTTGTGAAGGTTTTTCACAAGATATTCATAGTGGAAATCTTGAGTTAGGGTTTCTAACTCAAGTATCCGGAAGGGATCCGGGTGGTTGGGACGTAGGATCACCGGAAACAAGTCGGGGAGACTTGGGTGGATCCGAACCCATTAACTTCATTTGTTAGCATTGTTAATTTCATTGTTGTCATTCAATTTAAGCTTCCGCAAATTGACTTGGTAGTTGTGTGCAATTTAATTTGGAATAATACGCCTTATTATTTTAAAGTACTATTCACCCCCCCCCCCCCCCCCCCCCTCTAGTACTTGTGCAGTAGCTGGTAGGGCATTACATATGAAAGCAGTCACAGCATGCACAGGCGATATACCCTGGTTCGGTCGCACCCACGACCTACATCCAGCCCCAAAAGCAATACTAGATTATTAAAGTTAACTGGTACAACCTGTAGCTAGGGCACCAACCCTACACTCACCTGGCCCTCAGTACCTGCACTCACCAAAGTGCCCAAACAATACCAATACTAGTAAAGCCTCGCTCTCTCTTGGCTAGTCCCAACTAGCCAAGTCCCCAAAAAAATAATGAAATTGTTCTACAAAGATCACAACACCAGATCACAAAAATAATAGAGTAGAGTTTAGAATTGCTCAGTTGTGACGGCGTTGGTGTCTCTGTCGTTCAGCGCGTGGTCAGATCAATCTGACAGATAGTAATCTCCAGTACGATGACTTGTTGTCCTTGCTTGCTGATGTTGTGTCTTGGATCAATCACACTGATGATGCAACATAGTAAAAATTGCGGCTGTCAAAAATTACGGCATGCATCCAAAGAGCCCCCTGCAATGACAAACAAATATTAAAGAGGAATTGAAAATTATTTGATCTTTTGCCTTCACCCTCTTTCTGACTCTGCCTGCTGCCAACAAAACACACAAATATAAATGATGCGGCTGTAAATCAACAAGGGCACCACAAATAAATCGTATGCCCAAAAAAAGCTCAGGCCGTATGATCTTGTTTTTCAAAAAAAAGGGGCTTGGTCTCTCAAAGCTGTGATGATGATGTCTTGAAAAAAAACAGTGCACTCAATTTTTTTGAGGAATGCGTGTGGTGCACAAGAGAGAGGCTTTTGCTTCTTGAAAAAAAAATGCTCCACAAAAAATCTTACGGCCTGGGAGATTCTCCCAACACTTGAAAAGATGATTTTTTTTAATGGAGATTAAAGCACACAAAAATTAATGGAGAAGCTCTCTCATGAGAATTTATTTGGCCTGGCTCCTTTGAAACTTGCGGATGACAACGAAACCCTCACACCCAAAAATCGCACAGCTCTTGGTCCCCTTTCCTTTTTTCGTGCAGCAGCAGCGGTCAATTTTTGTGCGGCTTGGGGATATTTATAATATGTGAAGAAGATTGTTTTTGTGGAAGGAGGTAACATCAGCTTGCGGCGGCCCAAAGAGAAACAAACCCTAAACAAAATGTTACGCAACTGACTTCTTTTTTTTTAGTTTTGAAGTGCAGCACTCATATATATTCTGTGAACTCAGACCTAGGGGCTCTTTTTAATGCTATATACTTGTTTAATGCAGCCGGCCCCTAAAACAAAAGCCTTTTTGTTAATTAATTATAGGACACTTGAAGATTGGGCTTTTGAGTAATAATTTTTTTGCTTGTGCTTATAAAGGGTCGGCCTGAGAATTTGCAGTAGGTTAGTAATCATTTTTTGTTCTCCTCAAGAAAAATGATGTGTGCCCTACACTCTTTTGTATTTTGGCCTTATGAAAAATAGGGAATGGGTTTTGGAAATGATATGGAGAAGGATTTGGGTTTTACTCCAAAAGATATGAGACAATTCAAATAAACTCCTCCCCCTTTCTCCTTTGCACGTTGACCAAGTCTCACCGTGAGTTAATCACAAGTTCGCCATTCCTGAAACACTTAACACACACGTTAAAAACGTTCACACACGTTTGTTATCATCAAACACGAAGTTCATAGATCGTTGCTACCAACAATCTCCCCCTTTTGATGATGACAAACCAAGTACAAGATTTGCGCAATAAAGTTTCAAGTAGTATGTGTGATAGTGTGACGATAGAGGGTGACATGTGATGACAAACAATGACGTGTAAACAATGATGTATAAAGTATATCAATAAGCATGCTCCCCCTACTGTTGTGCTTCCCCAATATTCATTAATGCTCCCCCTTAATCAGACAATCATATATTTGCGAGCATTACAAAGATAATACCAAATGCCAAATACCAAGCAATACCAAATGGCAATACCAAATCTTCCCAAATTTTTCTCCCCCTTTGTTATCATCAAAAGTCATACCACGAAGTCAAAATCATATATTATGTAAAAAAAAGTGTATTATTAGCCATTACCAACAATTGCATGCATACACTCATAGAATAATCAAGTCAAAAACAATGAAAGTAAACAACTACGACCTCAACACCAACGTGTACGTGCGATGATTAAAATTGAAGCACATAGGGAGAATCATTTAAGAGAGTCAACCAAAACCAATCCGCATTTTCCATGTAACATTCTATCACCTAGGATTGATTTCCCCCACCTCATTAAAAATGGGTTCAAGGTACCACACCCCTAAACATAGCCTATAAGGACTCTTAGATGTGGGGGTGGCATTGCTTGACGAGTAAATACACCAACGCTAAAGTTTACCCATAAAGCTTATGTTGGATACTCGTGGGTAACACCGTTGCCAAGGATTGTATCCATTTTTCATACAGAGCATGTATTTTTCTTTTCAATTTTTATACTTGTAGTAACATATTTTAATGCTCAATTTTTATCCAAGGCAAGGTATATCATATCCCTTAGATTATCAGTTAAGTTTTCCTCCTACATTCACATTTCCAATTTCAAAAACGATATCTCCAAATGTGCAACAATAATAATATATGTGGAAGTGAAGTAGGTGGTGTAGAAGTCAAGTTATTTTCATTCATTAAACATGCCATGAATATTTAGAAAGATGGACATGCGCATGTAGCAAAAGAAATAATACAACAATTTCTACTTAGATATGAAAATCATTCATGAACACTTCTTTTAATGAATCAAAGAGAAAGATATACATTGAAGCACCATTTTTTTCTGTTTTTGTTTTTCATTTTTTTTGTTTTTTTTCTTTTTAATGCAAGAGATACTAAAGCAAACATGAGATGCAATCACACAAAAAAACAAATCATGCACACATAACAATGCAACTACTAGCACACAAACAAGAAAAAAAGTTCAAGCACACAAGAAAGCATGAAATCTCGTTCTAAGTTTTATCAATGAAAAAGGAACGAGTGCGTATACCTGCTGTAGGTTCACCTATAATCAAGTCTGATGGGTGGTTTGAATTGAACCTCAGCTCTCCTCCGGTAACTACTACTTCTTGTATTTCTCCCGTGCCAGTTTCAGTTTCCTCTTGTCTTTCGGATTGCTCTTCATTTTTCCTTGGAAAGCATTGTTGTTCTTCATTTTCCTCTTCTTCGTTATTCCTGCAAACCAAAGGAAGTATATCAGATTCATCAAATTTAACATGTATGGATTCAATAATAGTGAGAGTGTGTTTATTATATATCATGTATGCTCTCCTCCTCGCTGAATAGCCCACGAACACTCCTTCATCTGATTTGGATTCGATTGTGCCATGTTGATCTCCTGTATTTAATATATAGCACCTGCATCCAAAAACTCTAAAGTAAGAAATATTCGGAGTATTGCCATGCCATAGTTCATATGAGGTTTTATTTAATAAAGGTCGAAGTATAACTCTATTGCATACATGGCATGCCGTATTAATGGCCTCAGCCCAAAAGGACATAGGCACACTATATTCATTAAGCATACTCCTAGCCATCTCTTTTAGTGTACGATTCTTTCTTTCGACCACCCCATTTTGTTGAGGTGTTCTAGGAGAAGAGAATTCATGTAAGATTCCATTTTCAATACAAAAATTTTCAAACATAGCATTTTCAAACTCACCTCCATGATCACTTCTAATTTTTATAATTGAAGAATTTTTCTCATTAGAAACTTGTATGTAAAAGTTCTGAAAATTATTAAATGAGTCTGATTTGTTGGCTAGGAAGTAAACCCATGTATATCTAGAGAAATCATCAACCAATACTAAACAATACTTTTTACCTCCTAGGCTAGCAATGTATGTGGGACCAAATAAATCCATGTGCACCAATTCCAATATGCGTGTGGTGGCAACTTCATTAATGCTGGAGAAAGTAAATCTAGTTTGCTTACCTTTTGTGCATGCCACGCACAACTTACCATTCACATATGTTTGATGCGGTAATCCTATTACCAGATTTTTGCTTTCCAGTTTCTTTATCAATCTCATGCTTGCATGTGCTAATCGTCTATGCCATAGTGTGGCCTCTTCTTCACCTACAAGCAAGCATTTAGAAACCGTTAGTTCTTCAATCATAAGAGTATAACATTATTCTTTCTATTTGCAGTAATAATAATGTCACATGTGGAGCTATCAATGATTTTACAAAGTTTTGCATCAAATTCAACTTTCATACCTTTGTCGCACAGCTGACTGATAGAAATGAGGTTATATTTCAACTTTTCAACCAATAGGACATCTGTAAGCTGAAAGGTGTCGTTACCTACAACACCTTTACCAATTACCTTGCATTTTCCATTGTCCCCTAAAGTAATACTTCCTCCTTCATGCTTTGCAAGGCTAAGGAACCTTTCTCTTTCACCTGTCATGTGTCTTGAGCAGCCAGAGTCTAAGTACCACTCACACTTTTGTCCCTTAGCCGTGCCATGTACCTACACATAAGAAGAGCAAGCTATGTGTGACCTAGGAATCCAAATAGGCCCACTAGTGTTAGTCACTTTATTTTTTGGAACCCAAATTTGCTTAAATTTGATGTTGGTATTCCTATACTTGCAATTATAATAAGCATGACCAACACCACCACATGTATAACATTTAGCAAACATGCTTCTTCCTACACCAATTTCTTTTTGATTCTTTCTATTAGTTCTAGGCCTCTCATCAATTTTATTTCCATAGCCCAAACCACGCCTGTTATTTCCTTGTATCTGATTACCTAGAATAATGTCTAATGACTGTTTTCCAACACCAAATTTTTTTATAGACAATTCAAGATCAGATATTTTAGACTTTAAAAACATGTTCTCATTAACAAGCATGGTACATTTACTAATGAAGGCCTTTTTGTTCTCTTCCTCATTCTTTTTCAGATTAGCCATCTTCTTTTCTAGCTCTTTATTTTCATTTATTAGCATGCAAATTTTCTCATTTAATAATTCATTTTCAACTTCTAGCTTAACCATATTTAGTTTAAACATGCTAATGTCTTTAAGCAAAGTAGAGCAATTCAGACACTCAGTTTCAGTAGGCATACAAGATTTTCCCTTTTCCAAAGAACTAATAGTAGAATTACATGCAACAAGTTTTTCTTTAATTTCATCAACTTCTAATGACATATTATAATTGTCTTGTTGCAATTCAAAATTGGCATTTTTAAACTTCTCTACATCTGATTCTAGTAACTCAACAGTTGATTCCAACCTTTCAATTTCATCTTGCATTTCTTTAAAGGTAGTCACATGTTGAGCTTTAGTTAAAGATTTTACCTGATCTAGTTCTCCCATCAGACAAAGAGAGGAATGTGCAACTTCCTCTTGAGATTCATCCTCGCTGTCCATATCCCATGTGAGCACCAAAGATTTTCCCTTTTGTTCCGCAGCGTTATTCTTTCCTTGAGGGCATTGCTTCATAAAATGTCCCTGTTTTTTGCATTTAAAACATGTAACCGGATCAGTAGTATTCTGCTCAAAAGATTTATTATTAGAATTGAATTTAGAGCGATTAAACCTTTTCAGCATCTCTGATATCCCGTTGCCAGTTCTGATATATTCCTTGAAGCTCCTCACCAAAAAGGCCTCCTCTTCATCTCCATCTTCATCCTCTTTAGCCTGAAGGGCTATTGCCTTTGAAGTCTTCATTTCATCTTTCTCTCTCAGTTCAATGCTCTGCAGCTCCAGCTCGTGGGACATCAGGTTTCCTATTAGATCCTCCACTTTCATCTGCGATAAATCCCTTGCTTCCTGAATAGCTGTGATTTTGGGACAAAAGGTACTAGGCAATGCTCTTAAGATCTTTCTGATTTGCTCCAGACTCGAGTACGGCTTTCCAAGAGAGGTAGATTTGTAGACGATGTCTGTGAACCTCGCAAACATCTCTTTAATTGACTCTGATGGAAGCATGCGGAAGCTTTCATATTCAGTACTGAGCAGCGCAAGTCTGGACTCCTTAACCTGCGATGTGCCTTCATGAGTCACCTCCAGAGTATGCCAAATTTCCTGCGCAGTTTGACATTGAGATATACGGTTAAACTCAGCTTTATCTAAAGCACAAATCAATGCATTCATAGCTTTATTATTCAATGAAAAACGCTTCTTATCAAAGTCATCCCACTTATCTTCTGGTTTAATCATTTCATTATTAGCAACATTAATAGTGGGAGGTTTATAGCCTTTTTCTACAATGCTCCATACATCATAATCAACAGCAGCTAAATAAATCCTCATCCTAGTTTTCTAATAGGCAAAGTCAACACCATTAAACTTGGGGGGACGGGAAATAGACTGACCCTCAGCAAAAGCAGAATCAGACATATTCATAGACATGATCAACTAGGCTAGATCCGCTAAACTGGCTCTGATACCACTTGTTGGATCTCGATCTAAGCCTAGAGGGGGGTGAATATGCTTATAAAAAATTCTCATGCAACCCACGAGAAATCACACGCAGTTATAGCACAATCAACCAGATGCAGAGTATATGATGTTGAATATTGGACTCCCCGGATTTGGTTTTGGATGATGAGCAAACATAAATAATTCATGAACTAACAATTTGTGAGCGCAGTATTGGAGATCGTCGCCAATTTCACGAGAATATTCAAAGCGACATCTCAACACTTCCAAAAGCTCGTATTCAAGCCTAAAGCTTCGTTGAAGCTCTTGCAACGCTTTGGAAGTAATGAAGATTCAATCGAAGCTCTCAAAGACCGTTTATTAAGGTTTTATTTATAGTCTTTTAGTTTCGATTGATAGAATGTTAAGCCTTGAGTATATCTTACGTTTCTATCTTCATTTCACTCATTTCGTAGCTCTAGGATTCTTGCACAAGTTCACTCGCGCTTCGATTGGGACTTTGTTGTGCATGTTAGTTGGTACAAGAACAAGTACTGACCAACTAGATGGTGATCTAGTCGGTCGGCCACTGTTCTTGGACCGACTAGTTTCAGTCAGTTAATTCTTAGCTCTTTACTGTTTACAGTTAGTCGGTCTATGTTGACTCACCGACCGACTAGTTTGTGAACTAGTCGGTCAGTGATGCTTCTTTGACCGACTAGTTGAGACTGACTGTTCACTCTAAAATTCTCCTAAGCTACTGTTTACCGTTAGTCGGTCTAAGAACGTTTGATGACCGACTAGTTGACAATCTAGTCGGTCAACTTTTGTTCTTGGACCGACTAAGTCAACTTGCCTTCAGACTATGTTGTTTTGCCTCTTAGTCGGTCTACGTTCATTGGATGACCGACTAGTTGTGAAACTAGTCGGTCAGACAGTGTTCTTGGACCGACTAGTTTTCTAGGTCTGAAATTCTATCTCTTCTCAGATCTGCTCTTAGTCGGTCCATGCTTTGTGACTGACCGACTAGTTGATGAACTAGTCGGTCAGTGAGTGTTCTTTGACCGACTAATTCTCACAGATTTCTTTCCGTTGGAGATTGACCTAACTTGTGTTTTTGGGTTCCTATAAATACGAACCTAGGTCATTTCTATCTTCAATAGAGCTGCCATTAAGAGATTCATTGAGTTCTATAGAGATAGCTATTCTCCCTCAAATCTAAAGCTCTCTTCCTCACAAGAAACCCATTCTCTCTCATTTCTAGATCTAGAGAGAAGCTTGTTCTTGGTGAGCTCTTCAAGCTATTGCTTGATTCAAGTTTCCAAATCATCCCTAGGCACCCATTGCTGCTCATTTCCTTGGTGCTAGGGTTTGGTAACTTCATCTTCCTCAAATCCTTCATTCCACCTATTGGGTAAGAAAAACTCAAGGTATAGGATTTTGTGGTAAGAGTATTTATTTCATCTAAACTCTTTTATATTTCTTATTGGCTCTCTCGGTTGTGAGAGAAGTTTGTGATCCCGGGTTGTGGGATTCACTTTGCCATTGCATGTATGATTTGATCTTGTGAAGGTTTTTCACAAGATATTCATAGTGGAAATCTTGAGTTAGGGTTTCTAACTCAAGTATCCGGAAGGGATCCGGGTGGTTGGGACGTAGGATCACCGGGAACAAGTCGGGGAGACTTGGGTGGATCCGAACCCATTAACTTCATTTGTTAGCATTGTTAATTTCATTGTTGTCATTCAATTTAAGCTTCCGCAAATTGACTTGGTAGTTGTGTGCAATTTAATTTGGAATAATACGCCTTATTATTTTAAAGTACTATTCACCCCCCCCCCCCTCTAGTACTTGTGCAGTAGCTGGTAGGGCATTACATTTGGTATCAGAGCCAGATACTCAGCTATGTCTGCCAACGACAACAAGACCGTGCCTCCACCTTCCAACTACGACACCTTCAGGAACCGTGAAGGAGCGTCATCGGTGATGGAAGGACATTCCTCTACAAGGCCTCCATTCTTCAACGGTACCAACTACGGGTACTGGAAATGTCGGATGGAAACCTTCCTCCGAAGTGCATCTTTATGGAGGACTACAATGAAGGAGTACAACGAGCCCGAAGAAGAAGATTTTGAGAAATGGACTACCGCGGAGGTCGCCGCGGAGGTAAGCAATGCCAAGGCAATGAACGCCTTGCAATGCGCATTGGAGCCCGAGGACTTCAATAAGATATGCACATGTAAGAGTGCATATCAAATTTGGAACTCTCTCCTCATACTACATGAAGGGACGAGTCGGGTAAGAGACTCTAAACTCGTTGTCGTAACCAAAGATTATGAAATGTTTCATATGCAACAGGGCGAGAAGATGAAAGAATATTACGCTCGCTTCGTTGACATAATAAACGAGTTAGAGGCCCTCGGCAAGATCTACACTCAAAAGGAGAAGTGCTTAAAGCTTATTGAAGGACTTCCCTCTTCTTGGGAAAAACGTACCTTCGCCATCGAGGAAGGTAATGACATGAACAAATATACCGTAGTTCAACTAATGGGTACTTTGATGTCATACGAGGTACGCAAAGATAGCAAGGTGAAGCTACAAGAAAAGATGAAGTCATATTTGAACCTAGATGCGCCTAAGAAAAAGGCGATTGCATTCAAGGCGGCTTCATCCACATCTTCCGATGATGAAGACTCGGAAAACGAGTTGGACTTGGAGTCCATGGCACTCATGGCCAAGAAGTTCAACCGTTTCTTCCGGAAAGGTAACTTCAAGACCAAAGGTAAATTTGGTTCTTCTAACGCCTCTTCCTCTCCTTTGTGTTTCAAGTGCAATAAACCAGGACACATGAAAGCGGAGTGTCCTCTCAACAAACAAAAGGAGAAGTGGAAGGCGCCAAAATTCGATAAGTCCAAGAAATACAAAAAGGGGTACAAGAAAGGACTTGTCGGAGCTACCTTCACCGACTCCGAGGATTCCTCAAGCGGAGAGTCGGATGATGAGAAAGTGGAGCAAGCACATATGTGCTTCATGGCAAGAGAGGAGAACGATCAAGGATCCTCCTCTTCCGATGATAGTAATGACGAAAGCGATGAGGTAACGATGGATGATCTTAGAAATGCTAACTCTCAACTTTGGTCAAAATACACTAAGTTAGTAAATAGATATACTAAGGTAAAAGATGACCTAGCTAGCATTCAAACATCGCCTAAGAATATCATCACCAACAACGACACCGTTGTTGAAGAGTTAAGAAATGAGATTGCGAATCTCAAATCTAAACTCGAACATGTTAGCATTGAGGATGCGGAAGAACATGAGATAGCGGATTTAACTTCTCAAAACTCGACTTTGAGTATTGAGAACGAGAATCTTAAATCTCGTGTTTATGTGCTCACATCGCAAATATCCGCTTTGGATACTTCTTTGCGTTCTCTCAAAGAGAAATATGAGGACACATTGGGCCGAATCAACAAATTCAACAAGGGTAAGGGCCATTTGGATAATATCCTAAAAGATTTACTTCCGGCCAAACACCACATTGGCTTGGGGTATATGATGGGAAATTCATCCAAGTCGGTCACTACTTTTGTTAGGCCAACTTCCGAAGCCTCAACGAGTGGGAGCAAACACTCTATTGGTAGTTCATCTACCAATGGTGCTTCCACCTCGTCCACACCCTCTTTCGGAAAGAAACCCACTTTGGGTGGACCTCCAAAGAAGGGGCATGCCTACATGTACACTAATAACATGCCACGTAGGAACACACGTCCTACTCCACCGTCTCACACATATAATGATTTTTATGCAACACATTCTCGGGCACGTGCACACCAAGTGAGACACCCTCACGCACGTGTTTCCACACATGCATATGTACACCCACCTCATCATATGAATAATTCTCATCGTGCACCATTCCATCATGTCCCGTATGCCTATCCACAACATGCATCACGTAGAAATCAACATAGCATGCATGCACCCAATAGGATGATGGCTCCCAAAATTTTCACTATTTGGAGCCCAAAGGACACAAGCATGGACGAAAAACAAATGTACATGAATGCTTATTTTTCGGATGTTGTGCATAGTAAGAATTATGTGGGGAAGTCTAAGTCCACTTGGACTTGGCTTCCAAAGGTCTAATCCCTTGGACCCAATGACCTTGGGTACCATGATATGAAAGTGTCTATCTTTAGGTACTCAAGGAAAAGAAAAAGAAAAGGAGCATCAAATTTAAATTTAGCTCCAAAGGGAATTGGATACTCGATAGCGGGTGCTCCAAACACATGACGGGTGACGCTCGTTTGCTCTCCGGAGTGGTTCCCATTGCGAATGGAAACCGCGTCGTATTTGGAGGCAACGAGAGCGGAACCATCATAGGTGTTGGTAAAGTCGGTAACCCTTCTAAACCATTAATTAGTGATGTTTATCTTGTTAGTGGTTTAAATCATAATCTTATTTCAATAAGTCAACTTTGTGACAAAGGTTACAAAGTTAGCTTTGCGAAAGGATTGTGTCATATTTTAAGAAAGGATAATGAAAAATTATTATTTTCCGGAACTTGTCGTAAAGACATTTATAGTTTGGATCTTCCTAAGTCATATGAACAATGTCTCGTTGCCAACACAAGTGAACAACACTTATGGCATCGACGCTTTGGACATGTGAACTTTGGAACACTATATAAGCTTTCAAAATTGAATTCTATTAAAGGTTTTCTGAAGCTTGCTTTTGAAAAGAAAAGTTTTTGTGATTGTTGTCAACGCGGCAAGCTTCCTAAATCTTCATTTAAACCTAAGAAAAGCATCTCTACTAAACGGCCACTAGAGCTATTACATCTAGATTTATTTGGGCCAACTAGAGTAGCTTCCTTAGGAAATGCAAGGTATGGACTTGTCATCGTAGATGACTATTCAAGATTTACTTGGGTATTTTCATTGTGTAATAAAAATGAAGCTTTTGAAAACTTCACAATTTTTGTTAAGAAAGTACAAAATCTCTTAGGAACCACCATTGTCACTATTCGTAGTGATCATGGAGGTGAATTTGAGAATGAGTCTTTTGAGACATTTTGTGATGAAGTTGGTATTACTCACACCTTCTCTTTCCCTCGTGCACCTCCTCAAAATGGTGTAGTTGAGAGAAAGAATAGGACGCTAGTGGAGTGTGCTCGCACTATGCTTGATGATAGCCAACTTGGCCATCAATTTTGGGCGGAAGCGGTACACACCGCTTGCTATGTGTTTAATAGAATACTTTTGAGGCCCGGCACTAAACAAACTTGCTATGAATTGTTGTTTGGTAGGTTGCCTCAAGTTAAACATTTTCGTGTTTTTGGTTCGAAATGTTTTATTAAGAACACATATGGTAGTTTGGACAAATTCGATCCGAGATCCGATGAGGGGATTTTTGTTGGATATTCTACGCGTAGCAAAGCCTACCGGATATTCAACAAACGAACCTCAACGATCGAGGAATCGCTTCATGTCTCATTTAATGAAGGATTTGTTCCAACTAGAATTTCAAATGATAATGATTCTATGGATGTTTTATGTGATTCGTTTGATAATTCTAAGTCTAATGATTCTTTGATTCTATTGAGACTAACCCAACTAATGAAGTTGTTGAGAATGTTCCAAGTGATCAAGGTATTCCCAAACGGCTTCATTCGGTTCGTGACCATCCCCATGAGCAAGTCATTGGCAATATCTATGATAGTGTCAAGACGAGATCCCAAGTTCACCACTTCGCAAATTGTGCCTTTGCCTCATCGATAGAGCCAAAGAATATTAATGAAGCATGCGAAGATAGCGCTTGGATCTTAGCCATGGAGGAGGAGCTCATTCAATTCGAGAGGAATGAAGTTTGGGAGCTTGTTCCATTGCCATCGAAGAACCACACCGTCATAGGGACAAAGTGGATCTTCAAGAACAAAACCGACAAAAACCAAGTCGTCGTCCGGAACAAAGCTCTGTTAGTAGCTCAAGGCTATCGTCAAGAGGAAGGTATCGATTTCGAAGAATCTTTCGCTCCGGTAGCTAGATTAGAATCAATTAGATTACTTTTGTCTTTTGCATGCCATAAGAATTTTAAATTATTTCAAATGGATGTTAAAAGTGCATTTTTAAACGGAGATGTCGTTGAGGAAGTTTACGTTTCTCAACCTCCGGGCTTCGTAAATGAAAAATTTCCAAATCACGTTTTTAAACTAAAGAAAGCTCTTTATGGTTTAAGACAAGCTCCTCGAGCTTGGTATGATCGCCTAAAGAATTTTCTTTTGGATTTGAATTTTAAAATGGGCGAAGCCGATTCAACACTTTTTATTAAGCATGCGAATAATGATATTTTATTAGTTCAAATTTATGTTGATGATATCATTTTCGGTGCTACTAACTTCGCTCTTTGCGAAGAGTTTTCTAATGTGATGAAGGAACAATTTGAGATGAGCCACATGGGCGAACTCAAATATTTCTTAGGTCTCCAAATTCGCCAAATGAACGATGCAATCTTCATCCACCAAACGAAGTACACGGTGGAGTTGCTAAAGCGATTTGGAATGGAGAATGCCTCCGGGAAAAAGACTCCAATGAGCACGACTACGCATCTTGACAAGGATACGGGCGGTAAGGATGTAGACATTCGTCTATATCGAGGTATGATAGGTAGTTTGCTTTATCTTACCGCAAGTAGGCCCGATATTATGTTTGCCGTATGTATATGTGCTCGTTATCAGTCTCAACCTAAGGAGTCTCACTTAGTAGCGGTAAAGCGTATTTTTCGCTATCTAAGTTACACATTAGATTTTGGATTACTTTATCTGAGATCTAGCACATATGAGTTAGTCTCATATAGTGACGCTGATTATGCGGGATGCAAATCCGACAGGAAAAGTACTAGTGGCACTTGCCATTTTCTAGGAAATTCTCTTGTCTCTTGGTTTTCCAAGAAGCAAAATTCCGTATCACTTTCAACCACCGAGGCGGAATATATTGCCGCCGGTGCCGCGTGTGCTCAAGTTCTTTGGATGAGACACACACTTAAAGACTTTGGTATAAATTGTGATACTTGCCCTATCATGGTTGACAACCAAAGTGCAATATGTCTTTCCAAGAACCCGGTACATCATTTCCGTTCGAAACACATAGATGTCCGACACCACTTTTTAGATGATCATGTTGCTAAAAAGGACATCATTCTAGTGTACGTTGAAACCCAAAAGCAAATCGCCGATATTTTCACGAAACCCCTAAAGGAGGACTCCTTTGTGCGGTTGCGTCGAGAATTGGGGATTATGGGTGAATCCGAGATATAGGATTCATGTTTCATTCAATAATTTTGCATGCTATTATTTTTGGCAATATCTCATTCATGCTAGAATTATTGGATTTTTTTTTTCGGGAATTTTATGTGATATCTTGATTTTTCGTTCGATTTGTGCGTAATCGTCAAATTTCTGTTTTTCGATGATTAATGGGGTAGTTTAGATGTTTATTGAGAGTTTTGAGATTTATCGTCCAAGCGTATTATGGAGAGAACTTGATTTTCAAGTTTTTGACTCTTTAGTCGGTTCATGTTCAGTGACCGACCGACTAGATTGTTATCTAGTCGGTCAGTACTTGAACGCAGACCGACTAAATCTTGTCAGTATATCTTGGATTCAGCCACTGTTTGCAACTAGTCGGTTCAAGCTCATTGACCGACCGACTAGATCGTGATCTAGTCGGTCAGTGCTTGAACTGTGACCGACTAATTGTGCCAGGGGCTGTTTGGTCATTTGTGAAATCGACCGACTTAAACTCAGTTTAGTCGATCGATTTTCATTCTAATCGATCGAAATCTCTTCTCTCTCCGCTCAAAACCCCGACCTCCCTCGAGACCCTTCGTCTTCCGGCCACTTTCCGACCATTCCCGCCGTCGCCGTCCGCCGATCTTCGACCTAGGGTATCTCCTCTTCCTCCCTCTCCTATCTAGGGTTCGGTTTCAGCTCTAGGGTTAGGTTGTTCAGTTGATTTCATCTCCTAGGGTTTCGATTAGGGTTTTTCTAATTCTGATTTAGGGTTTCTTCATTTCCGATTGATTGTGTCGTGTTGTGCCGAGATTATGGCCCGAACACGTATCCCGATCACTCCCTCTAGCCCCTCTCCGATGACCGTTGATCCAATCTCTTCGGATCCCGAGCATCCAACCCCTCCGAAGCGTAGAGCCAAGACCACCCATCCTTCGTCGTCTTCGCCTCCTCTCAAGAAGAAGAGGACGACGACCGCTCAACCTAGAGGTCAACCGAAACCCAAACCCAAGCCTACGCCAAAGGCCAAAATTCTTGCTTCTCAATCTTCGTTCCATACTCCTACCGATTCCGATACGGAGTATAACCCCGAGACCGAGACTCATAGGGAACCCACTCCTCCTATTCATCCCGAGTCTAGCACCCACCCTCGTACGTCTACCCGTAAGCCTAAGGGAAAGGGTCCGATGCCGGTGGGCGGTGTCGATATTTCGTTATGTCGCGATGACCCTTTGTGTCTCGCGGTGTATAACCGTATCGAACATTGCCCGCTGCTTCTGGAGCATTTCGTCCAGTTTAGCGACTTCATAGGGTTAGCTGATCTTCTGTCGTCATCGGGTCTTCTCGATTACCTTCGATATGACCCGAAGGCGAATCCTCACCCCTACCCTAGATTAGTGAAGCTTTTCTATGCGAATAGGATCCGGGGTCAGTACGATCAGACCCACTCTGTTGAGACGACCGTTTTGGGGACTCCTATAGTCCTCACTGCGGAAATCTTAGGAGAGATTTTGGGTATCTCTTCGTCTGGCCTTCTTCCTTCTGATATCTCGGTAGATGATATTTCTTCTCTTGATCAGACCATCCTTTCAAAGATTTTCCATCAGATTCCTCCTGCCATGATTGGCGTGCCATCTAAATCATTCAAGCCAAATGCATGGGTCCTAAATCTGATTCTGAAGTCGTGCTTGCTTCCCAAGTACGGCTCCTCATCTCTCCCGTCCCAGCCATTTTTGAAGCTTATCTATGCGATCTTCATGGGGAGCTCGATTAATTGGGCTCGAATTATACTCGATAAGATTGACTCTTTCGAGTGTATTCGAAATTCCAATAAATCGGCTCATATCCCATTTCCTTGCATGTTGACCCTCGTGTTTCATCATTTTCATGTCACATTGCCTCGTGACGATGAGCGTCCCCTTGGTCCTCCCCTGAATGCGACGGCCGTCAAGAAATCTCTTGCGGCGCTTCGTCACGTTCAGAGGACGACGCCTTCAGCGTCTGTCCCTGCCTCTGCCAGTGCCTCTGCTACTCCCGTTGCCACCCTTGATGACGTCGTCCGGATACTTCTTCGTCACGAGTCCCGCTTGGCTCGTACCGAGGAGGTAGTTTGCCGTATGGCTCGTCAGATGGGTGTTGAGCTTCCTCCTTCCGTGTCTGAGGCCGAGGAGATGGACGATGAGGAGCTTGACGAGCTTGCTACTTCTTTTGCACGTGGCGATGAGGCCACTGCTGCTGCTGCTGCTGGTACTTCCACTTCTGCTCCTGGAGTTGCCACCTCTTCCGGTGTTCCAGAGCCATCTGCTGCAGCTCTTCAGCCTTCTGAGCCTGCTGCTGACCCAGTTTCTGAGCCTGCTCATGTATCTGCTGCTGCTGCTTCTGTCGAGACTCATGCTGCTGTTGAGCCTGTTGCTGAGATCTCCACTCCTGCCCCGACGATTCCATCTGTTGAGACACCTCTTCTCCCTGCAGAGCCTGAGTCCACTCCGTCGACTGGACCCACGGACGCTGCAGATCCAGCCTCATCCTCGTGATCGTCTGTTCCGAGGACTCTCCACTGCTTTCAGGATGATATTTTTTTTAGTGAGAGTGTTTTGGGTTAGGATGGGGTTGAGAGATGCTTTGATGTATTTTTTTGTGCTTTCTGGTTGTCGGTGTTGAATTTTATGATATGATGATGTTGATGATGATGATGTACTTTTTGTTGTTTATATAGATGATGTGTCTCACTTCATATGATGTACCTCATATATTCGATGTGATATCTTTTTGGATGTACTCATGTTGTCTCTATATATATATATGTTCATCATCGTTCACTTTGTCTTTTATTCGCCGTGCAAATTTTAATATTCGTTGAATACATTTGAAATGTGATTTCGTCGCTCGACGCATAAAAAAACTTGGTTAAATAGATTTAAATTCTATAATTGTATAGAATTGTTTTCCATGCACAAATTAACCAAGAATATTGAATATTGGAGAGTATGTTTCTTTATTCAAGAAATGAATAATGATTTGGTGTTTTTGATGATTTTGATTTTTTTTTTTTGATAATGGAAAATTTGGCACACCTTGTTTTGATTTCCACAATTTTTCCCTTGGTGTCAAGTTGGTCCATTGCCTTTGTCTACGACTCCCGATGTTGGATTTTACATTTCCTAATTGTTGTCGTTGTATGCCCCCCATTTTTGGGATAATGCCAAAGGGGGAGAGATAATGATAATAAAATAGCGCAAATGAAAATTTAACTCAATTTCCAAGAATCTAGTTTGATATGTTAGATTCAGGGGGAGTTAAGATACATATAAGGATTTTCAAAATCCGATATTTTAAAAATCAATTCACTTTATTTATCTTACTCGTCTGCTTGATGCAATTCATTTATATTCATTTTGGAATTAACGTGTCATCAATGCAGGGGGAGTAAGTATTTTACATTTGAATTATTATCTTTGATTATTATTTATGTTGGTTTGTCATCACCAAAAAGGGGGAGAATGTTGAATATTGGACTCCCCGGATTTGGTTTTGGATGATGAGCAAACATAAATAATTCATGAACTAACAATTTGTGAGCGCAGTATTGGAGATCGTCGCCAATTTCACGAGAATATTCAAAGCGACATCTCAACACTTCCAAAAGCTCGTATTCAAGCCTAAAGCTTCGTTGAAGCTCTTGCAACGCTTTGGAAGTAATGAAGATTCAATCGAAGCTCTCAAAGACCATTTATTAAGGTTTTATTTATAGTCTTTTAGTTTCGATTGATAGAATGTTAAGCCTTGAGTATATCTTACGTTTCTATCTTCATTTCACTCATTTCGTAGCTCTAGGATTCTTGCACAAGTTCACTCGCGCTTCGATTGGGACTTTGTTGTGCATGTTAGTTGGTACAAGAACAAGTACTGACCAACTAGATGGTGATCTAGTCGGTCGGCCACTGTTCTTGGACCGACTAGTTTCAGTCAGTTAATTCTTAGCTCTTTACTGTTTACAGTTAGTCGGTCTATGTTGACTCACCGACCGACTAGTTTGTGAACTAGTCGGTCAGTGATGCTTCTTTGACCGACTAGTTGAGACTGACTGTTCACTCTAAAATTCTCCTAAGCTACTGTTTACCGTTAGTCGGTCTAAGAACGTTTGATGACCGACTAGTTGACAATCTAGTCGGTCAACTTTTGTTCTTGGACCGACTAAGTCAACTTGCCTTCAGACTATGTTGTTTTGCCTCTTAGTCGGTCTACGTTCATTGGATGACCGACTAGTTGTGAAACTAGTCGGTCAGACAGTGTTCTTGGACCGACTAGTTTTCTAGGTCTGAAATTCTATCTCTTCTCAGATCTGCTCTTAGTCGGTCCATGCTTTGTGACTGACCGACTAGTTGATGAACTAGTCGGTCAGTGAGTGTTCTTTGACCGACTAATTCTCACAGATTTCTTTCCGTTGGAGATTGACCTAACTTGTGTTTTTGGGTTCCTATAAATACGAACCTAGGTCATTTCTATCTTCAATAGAGCTGCCATTAAGAGATTCATTGAGTTCTATAGAGATAGCTATTCTCCCTCAAATCTAAAGCTCTCTTCCTCACAAGAAACCAATTCTCTCTCATTTCTAGATCTAGAGAGAAGCTTGTTCTTGGTGAGCTCTTCAAGCTATTGCTTGATTCAAGTTTCCAAATCATCCCTAGGCACCCATTGCTGCTCATTTCCTTGGTGCTAGGGTTTGGTAACTTCATCATCCTCAAATCCTTCATTCCACCTATTGGGTAAGAAAAACTCAAGGTATAGGATTTTGTGGTAAGAGT
The DNA here is from genome assembly GCA_030789695.1 of Scilla litardierei. Lineage (NCBI taxonomy): Eukaryota > Viridiplantae > Streptophyta > Magnoliopsida > Asparagales > Asparagaceae > Scilla > Scilla litardierei. The sequence continues at coordinate 31,373 of JAULAV010005135.1, read as the reverse complement.
ATTTATTTCATCTAAACTCTTTTATATTTCTTATTGGCTCTCTCGGTTGTGAGAGAAGTTTGTGATCCCGGGTTGTGGGATTCACTTTGCCATTGCATGTATGATTTGATCTTGTGAAGGTTTTTCACAAGATATTCATAGTGGAAATCTTGAGTTAGGGTTTCTAACTCAAGTATCCGGAAGGGATCCGGGTGGTTGGGACGTAGGATCACCGGAAACAAGTCGGGGAGACTTGGGTGGATCCGAACCCATTAACTTCATTTGTTAGCATTGTTAATTTCATTGTTGTCATTCAATTTAAGCTTCCGCAAATTGACTTGGTAGTTGTGTGCAATTTAATTTGGAATAATACGCCTTATTATTTTAAAGTACTATTCACCCCCCCCCCCCCCCCCCCCCCTCTAGTACTTGTGCAGTAGCTGGTAGGGCATTACATATGAAAGCAGTCACAGCATGCACAGGCGATATACCCTGGTTCGGTCGCACCCACGACCTACATCCAGCCCCAAAAGCAATACTAGATTATTAAAGTTAACTGGTACAACCTGTAGCTAGGGCACCAACCCTACACTCACCTGGCCCTCAGTACCTGCACTCACCAAAGTGCCCAAACAATACCAATACTAGTAAAGCCTCGCTCTCTCTTGGCTAGTCCCAACTAGCCAAGTCCCCAAAAAAATAATGAAATTGTTCTACAAAGATCACAACACCAGATCACAAAAATAATAGAGTAGAGTTTAGAATTGCTCAGTTGTGACGGCGTTGGTGTCTCTGTCGTTCAGCGCGTGGTCAGATCAATCTGACAGATAGTAATCTCCAGTACGATGACTTGTTGTCCTTGCTTGCTGATGTTGTGTCTTGGATCAATCACACTGATGATGCAACATAGTAAAAATTGCGGCTGTCAAAAATTACGGCATGCATCCAAAGAGCCCCCTGCAATGACAAACAAATATTAAAGAGGAATTGAAAATTATTTGATCTTTTGCCTTCACCCTCTTTCTGACTCTGCCTGCTGCCAACAAAACACACAAATATAAATGATGCGGCTGTAAATCAACAAGGGCACCACAAATAAATCGTATGCCCAAAAAAAGCTCAGGCCGTATGATCTTGTTTTTCAAAAAAAAGGGGCTTGGTCTCTCAAAGCTGTGATGATGATGTCTTGAAAAAAAACAGTGCACTCAATTTTTTTGAGGAATGCGTGTGGTGCACAAGAGAGAGGCTTTTGCTTCTTGAAAAAAAAATGCTCCACAAAAAATCTTACGGCCTGGGAGATTCTCCCAACACTTGAAAAGATGATTTTTTTTAATGGAGATTAAAGCACACAAAAATTAATGGAGAAGCTCTCTCATGAGAATTTATTTGGCCTGGCTCCTTTGAAACTTGCGGATGACAACGAAACCCTCACACCCAAAAATCGCACAGCTCTTGGTCCCCTTTCCTTTTTTCGTGCAGCAGCAGCGGTCAATTTTTGTGCGGCTTGGGGATATTTATAATATGTGAAGAAGATTGTTTTTGTGGAAGGAGGTAACATCAGCTTGCGGCGGCCCAAAGAGAAACAAACCCTAAACAAAATGTTACGCAACTGACTTCTTTTTTTTTAGTTTTGAAGTGCAGCACTCATATATATTCTGTGAACTCAGACCTAGGGGCTCTTTTTAATGCTATATACTTGTTTAATGCAGCCGGCCCCTAAAACAAAAGCCTTTTTGTTAATTAATTATAGGACACTTGAAGATTGGGCTTTTGAGTAATAATTTTTTTGCTTGTGCTTATAAAGGGTCGGCCTGAGAATTTGCAGTAGGTTAGTAATCATTTTTTGTTCTCCTCAAGAAAAATGATGTGTGCCCTACACTCTTTTGTATTTTGGCCTTATGAAAAATAGGGAATGGGTTTTGGAAATGATATGGAGAAGGATTTGGGTTTTACTCCAAAAGATATGAGACAATTCAAATAAACTCCTCCCCCTTTCTCCTTTGCACGTTGACCAAGTCTCACTGTGAGTTAATCACAAGTTCGCCATTCCTGAAACACTTAACACACACGTTAAAAACGTTCACACACGTTTGTTATCATCAAACACGAAGTTCATAGATCGTTGCTACCAACAAGCATCCCCTCTAGTACCCCTAAGCGATCAAGGTCTGCTAAGTGTGCGAACCTAGAGGGCACTATCGAGCACTGGGCGATACTCTCAAATCGGACGCGCTGTGCGTCGTCTCTGAACGTGATCCCCAGCGGCCCGACGGCGGGAGCCGGTGGTGGATGTGCGTGGATGGGATCGGCGGGAAGCGGCTGTGTGGGTGGTGATGGCTGTGGCGGGCCAGGTGGAGGGGAGTCCTCCCTAGCGTGAGAGGGACCGGGCTCATCTGTCCGCCTCCGCTTAGGGGCGGATCCCCGCGTGCGTGGCCTAGTACGGGGCGGCATGTGTGCCGCGAGTGCTCACCCAACAAAAATATAATGCGGCGTGCTCAATAAAAGGAACGAGTGTACCTGAACACGTCACGAGAGCAAATCAGCAAGTGTGTGCGAAGAGTGCCGCCTCCGCGAAGCCAAAAGCGCGTCCAGAAGCTCCCCAAAGCTCCCCCAAGATAGCCTGCAAATCAAACAATGAAATCAGCGGATAATATTTGAAATACATGGGGAGATAGGGTATAATAGATAGATAAAATAATTAATTTGATTTTTGGGCTCAACGGGTCTACGGATCGAGAGAAACAAGGAGGAAATAGGATTTTGGGGCAAACCGAGGGTTGAACGGCGTCTGCCGGCGTCGGGAGCGGTCCCCGGAGGTCGGCGACGGCGGGGGGGTCGTCGCCGGCGATGTGGGCTCGGGTTGGTTGGCGGCGAGGTCGGATCGGGCGAGTGGGCAGCGGTCGCGGGCGAGGGGAGACGAAACGGTGCGAGCTCGGGCGAGAATTGGGATTTTTTCGCGTAGAAAATCGTGCCGAGCCCGCTGCCGTATATATAAGTGAAGTTACGACTCGGCCGAGTGGCGTAAACGAAATAGTTTTTTAAAATTTCTCCCTGCCACTTACGACTCGGCCGAGTGGTCTTTGTTTCACTCGGCCGAAGGGAGAAAACTCCTTCGGCCGAGTGGCACAAGCTACTCGGCAATTCTCGCCCTAGGAGGGTATCCGTTTCCCTCGGCCGAGTGACTAAATGTACTCGGCCGAGTGGCAGTTAATACGAAATGCACAAAAAAGACAGAGAGTTGGTTCCGCAGACTTCCCTGGTTGGTGCCCCCACTCAGCCGAATGGAGTCCTTTGCTCGGCCGAGTCGCATATGATACTCGGCCGAGTGGCATGCTGTTTTCTGCTTCGGGGCTCCGTTTTCGCTCTACTCTCTGTTTTTCGTCCTCCAGTTGGTTTCTTCCTCCTCTCAAGGCCTGAGCGCATTCCTGGAGCGCTCTTCCTTGCCTTTATCTTCCTCCATATGAGAGATCCCCTTTTCTCCTCTCCTGTCATAGAAATTAAGACCCGTTGTCACGATTTTTATGGGCAAAAAGACTCTAAAAACTAACAAAAGTCTAAACCAAAAATGAAAATCAAATAAAAATAATGCAAAAACCGTCGAGTTGCCTCCCGACAAGCGCTTGTTTAAGGTCTTGAGCTCAACCCCTTTAGATTTTCAATTAACGCGTGATGTTGGGTGCATATGAGATGCACCCGTCGAACTTGCCGGGAAGACCGCTCGGATTTGGATCGTGGTGGTGTGTGGCCTTCCTCAACGCCCCTTCATCTTGGGCGATGTTTGGGGATGGCTCCCCCAAGCTTGAGCTTGTTCCGGTCTTTGACTTCGCTGGTGACACCGATCTTCGAATCGGTGGAGCTTTCTTCGGATTCTTTGATGTCGAGAGCTTGCAAAGCTCTCGTATTCTCGTGACATCAGCATCGCCATCATCATTCGCCGTGGAGCTATTGGGAGATTCCTCCAATGTCTCTTCTTCGCTCAAATCTTGGCCTTCTTCAAAGCCGTCATCATGAAGTGCACCGATGGAGTGGGGGATAGCCTCTTCAATGACCTCATCAAGGAGGTCTAAATAATCTAGCTCCTCCTGATATGGCATGTGCTTCATAGCCTTTGGTATATGGAGCTCGACTTCAATGTTGCCGACATTCAAGGTAAGAGTCCCTTCCCGCACATCGACGATTACACCGACGGTGGCGAGGAATGGGCGTCCAAGTATGAGCGATGTGTCACCCTCCTCCTTGATGTCCATGATCACAAAATCACAAGGCAAGCATATGCCTCCCGGAACTTGGAGTGGGATGTTCTCCGCGATCCCAACCGGCCTTGTAATCCGACCGTCTGCGAGTTGAATCCTCATGTCGGTTGGCTTTAAATCCGTGCCGGTGTTCAACCTCCGGAACATGGTGAGAGGCATGAGGCTCACACCAGCACCCAAATCAACCAATGCTTTTTGTAAGGGGACGCCTCCTAGTGTGCAAGGAATCTGGAAACTCCCGGGATCTTTAAATTTGGCGGGCTCCTTTTCCTTCCTAGTGAACCACGTCCCTTGTTCCGCAAGCATGATCTTCTCTTTCCTTTTTATTCCCGTAATCAAGTCCTTTAAGAACTTCGCGTAGGATGGGATTTCCACTATGGCATCAAGGAAAAGAATATTGAGGCTCACCCCTCTCAAGTATTCGAGGAACTTGGCTAGCCTCTTCTCGATCTTGGCTCTAGCTAGCCGTTGAGGGAAAGGCACCGGTGACATGAATCGGCGCTCATCAACAGGTTCCTCCACTCTAGATTTTGCTCCTTCTTGCGGCTCCTTCTCTTTTCCCCCTCAATTACCGGCTCGCTCTCTTCTAGAATCTCCACCACGGGTTCCTTGACTTGAGTCATGGGGGAGCGGTATCCTTCCCACCCCTTGTCGTAACCGCAACAACCGCGTTGATATGGCCGATGTTGTCCCGTGGATTTGGCTCGGGTTGAGCCGGTAATTGTTGGTTGTTTCTATTGAGCAACGCAAGTTGCTCCCCAATTTGAGCGACGACGGTGGTGAGAGAATCTTGTCCCGCCTTCAACGTGGCGTTAATCTTTCTCTGCTCCGCCATAAACTCCTCCACCTTAGCATCAAAATCCGAACGTGGTTGAGCTTGCTGAGGGTTGGGATTTCTCCAACCTTGATTATACCCGGGTGGCCTATAAGGTCCCACTTGTTGCCTAGGTGGGAAGTTTTGTTGCGGTGGCCCCCTTGGTTGATAATTCGGTTGTGGTGGTGGAGGCCGAGCTTGAGGAGGTTGTTGTGGCGGGGGGTTCAAGGCACCATCATTATTAGCATAGGAAAAACCCGGATGGTTTCTAGCGGCCGGGTTGGCCCAATATCCGGAATTCCCCGTAACATACTGAATTTGCTCCAAAGCTCCTTCTCCATGCTCTCCTCCTACATACATGGCTTGGGATTGGTCTTGCCAATCACTCATATGGTTTGTCGGTGCGGATGTAGCAGGGGCTCCTTGCGGCTCGGTAATGTATTTCTCCAACCTCTCCACTACCTTGTGGAGAGAGTCAAATTTGCTAGCAAGCTCCGCCACGGCCTTGGCCTCATAAATACTCGTGGGCTTCAAGGAGGACGAAGAATGTCCTCGCTCGTCCCCCCATTATTGGTTGTTGGAGACCTTCTCCTCTAGCAAGGCCGTAGCTTCATCGGGGGGGTCTTTGACAAAATGGCTCCGTTGGCGATAGCATCAATAATCTGTTTTGTGCCCGGTTGGAGTCCATTGTAGAAACTGTGGACAAGCTCCCAATCCTCTATGCTGTGATGGGGGCATTGATGTTGCAAGTCCTTGAAGCGCTCCCACGCCTCATAGAGAGTCTCCTGCGGTCCTTGCTTGAAGGACATGAGAGCACTTCTTATCTTCACCGTCTTGGAGGGCGGGTAAAATTTGTCGACGAAGGCACTCGCCAATTCATCCCAAGTGGTGAAGATTCCTTCAGCTTGCATCCTCAACCAATATAAGGCTTTGTCCTTGAGTGTGAAGGGGAAGAGGCGCAGTCTGATAGCATCTATGGAGACGCCCGGCATTTGGAAGGTGGCACATTTTGATAAAAAGAGCTGGATGTGGTAATGAGGGTTTTCATGGGAATTCCCATGAAAAGGGTCTTGCTGCATCAGAACTACCAATCCGGTCTTCAACTCGAAATTTTTGTCGGCCGCCAACTCCGGCATAGCTATGGACGAGGTCGTGGAGGAAGTCTTAGGCCGAAGCCTATCTCTAATGGAAATGATCCTCGCCATTCACGCCGCCAATTCTTCGGGTGTCTCAGGATGGGTCATAAAATTCCCTTCCGTATCGGGTCTCCTCTCCACTCTAATCCTCCTCAATGTACGTTCGATCTCCGGATCGTATAGTATTTCTTCGGGGTCCGCTGTGGATCTCGTGTACATGCAAGGGAAAAACAGAGTTTCAAAGAAATAGTTAGCACAAAGGAAGGGTGAAATAAAAATAGATATAATAAAACAAAAATAAAAATAGCTAGGTAGGTAGAATCAAACACTATCGCCTCCCCGGCAACGGCGCCAAAAACTTGATCGCGCCCCGGTATGCACACGCAACCGGGACAAATGACTCGTAGTCTTATCGCAAGCGCACGGTGTAGCGGCGAGCGGGTATCGAATACGAGGAGGGCAAATGACGGTGTCTTCTTCAATTCACCTGGCTATAAGAACAGTCGAGAAATATTCGCAATAAAGCGGTCACAGTCGTTCAATTGTATAAAGAAAATATCAAATTAATAAAGATGCCTAGGTATAGGGAATCCCCGCTACTAACCCTGTCTCGTCATTTTGATTCGTAGGTTTCACAATTGCTAGACTTGAAATTCAGGTGAACTATTTGCAACTAAATGTAGAACCAAGCTCACGCTCTCGCGCTATTGCCGGTCTATAGCGAACCTAGGGTAGGGTCCAATCTCTTGCAAACCCTAACCTAGGCAAGCTAGCGTGAAGAACAACATCATCGTTCAATCATATCTCGAGCCCACTCTCGTGCAAACTCGAGCTACGACCTAGGTTGGGATAGTTCCTACCCATCCAATCTCTTGCAAACGGGTATTGGTATAGAATTGCAATCGAAAACCCTAGTTTCGGTCCAATCTCTTGCAAACCGATTCCAGAGAAATCCAATTGTAACCCAATTCGAATTTCTAGGGCTTCCTATCGAGTTGGGATCCAATCTCTTGCAAATCCCAATCGGTATGAATCCCAAGCTATTCGTATTAAATCAATCCCAAACTAACCCTAATCAATTCTAGCAATAATTTCACCAATTCATCACAAATTAGAAATAGGGTTCGTAGGGTTCATCCCTACGCCCTAAGACGATAGAACTACTCACAATTCATTATGCAAATCATTAGAAATTCAATAATAAAAACAATAGAATTCATTGCAATAGACAATATATCAATAAAAATGAGGTTTTTGATAGAGAGAGAGAGAGAGACAAACCAATGAAGTTTCAATAGCATCCAACAAAATAGCACTTTTATCTCCCTCCAAAAAGCTCAATCTAATCTCCTAAAAAGTAATCTAAAAAAACTGCAAAAAGCTCTGAAAAGCTCTCTAAACTAGGTTAAAAACTGGGGTTAAATACCCCCCAAAATCGCCCAAAAAACTGTGATAAAATTGCCCCTGCCCAGCCTGAAAATCGGAATTTACGCTACATGCAGCGCGGCTCACTCGGCCGAGTGACAAACCCTGACGGATTCCAGTAAGTCTGGACTTTTGGGGGTCGGCTCCTCGGGAGTCACTCGGCCGAGTGACTTTCTTTGCTTCGGCCGAGGGGACTTCTTCACTCGGCCGAGTCGGAACTCGGGACTGCACTGACGGATTACAGTAAGTCTGGGATTTTTGCTTGCCGTCGTCTTGATGCCACTCGGGCGAGTGGTGTCTCCGTGGTTCGGCCGAGTGGGCTGGCGATGGTCGGCCGAGTGCACGCTGATACTCAGTCTGTTGCGTGTCCGATCTGGCCGGCCGAGCGGGCTTTCGATGGTCGGCCGAGTGACTCCTTCACTCGGCCGAGTGACATGCTGAAAATGCCCAATCTTTGTATTTTTGCTCCCTCGTCGCTCCTACAACGTTCTTTCTTCTTCCACTCCTCTCCAATCGCAGAATTCCCCTCAAAAGAGTCACGGGTGACACTCCGGAGTGGGTGCATCTCAGAATCACTCCAAATCGCTCCAAATCTTCTGAAATACGACAAAAACAAGAAATCGTGAAAAGCATCGCAATATTGTCGAATAATCATGAAAAACGCGATACGAGCGATCAAAATGACATGCAAACATGCAAAAAAAAGGTTTAAAATATGTAGTGATCACTAATAAATGAAGCGTGATTTATGGTTTAAAAGGTTGTGTTCAATCTATTAAATGCACCTAACTTATCATCAATCTCTGTGAAACTGGAAGTTGAGTCGTTGAGGGGCCATACACATGCACATGTTCAAATAGTAGATGAGAGCGCAAAAGTCACAACAATTTTTATTCATTTCAAAAGAAGCAGAAGCGAAAAAGGATTACAAAAAGCCTAAGCTAAACTCTGCCGGCCTAGGAAGGAGGAGGAGCGCCTCCGGGAACAAAAACAATATGGAAGGCTTCCATCGCCTTCGTGAACCTTGCGGTGAGCTCCGCCCTCTCCTTCACGATGGCCCCCTCCAGCTCAGTAACTTTGGCCTGAAACTCAGTTGCCTCTGCCTTGCAAGCCTCCGCCTATCTCTCAGAGTCAGAAGCTTTGGCTCGGAGCTCGATCGCTTCCTTCTTGAAAGCATCGAGATCTGCCTCGAGTTTTGCCTTCTCCAACCTCCACTGGAGCTCGGCAAACTTGTGGAGGTCCAACATGGATGAGAGACTATTCTTAGCATCTACAGTCGCCTACTCAGTCTTCGCCTTAGCGGCGAGGGCCTTCTCCAAGTCCTCCTCCGCCTTCCTCGTCCGAGACTCAAGCTTGAACGCCTTGCACTCTGCATCTACCACCCGTCGACCTCCTTCGATCAAGTCGACGTCTTGACGGTGCAACATGGCATCAAGAATGGACATCTGCAGAAAATACTAGTCAGTGACGGCTAACTCGGACGTCAATAGACAGAAGAAAGACGACGTACCTGGTATCCGCTCCCCACAAATAAGTTGGCCACCCGTTCGAGGTCCAACCTCTGAAGAAGCTCCAGGTCCCTGGAGAGAATCGAGTTCTCCACAATCGAGCAGTCGTCCAAAAGTCCAACATGGCCGACTCCTCCCTTCTAACGACAAAGGGAGGTTGGTAAAGGTCACCCCGTACAGACCCTGAGGAGCGAGACGAAAGCTGATTAAGCAGTAAAGCTCGATCAAACTCCACAGGGATTGGGCTGACCAGAGGGACGGGTGACACAATACCACCCCAGGGCCATCGATCCAGAAGGGGCGTCACGGGAGCATGAGATGCCGAAGAAGTCTCGATCGCCCCCTGAGACTTGAAAGGGGCAACCCCCATACCCTTCTCCATGTGCAAAGAAAGATGATCCTCCTCCTCCACTCGCCTCCTTTTTTCTGGATCCTCCTCCCCTTGGGAGGGCATCTCCCGCCTCTGGCCAACATCTTCGGTCGGCTCAGTGACGTCAGCAGCATCGACGTCGACCACCACCAGCGGCTCCAAGACCACGACGGAGGTAAGGGGTGCAGCAGTCCGAACGGGGGCCTGACTCAAGGTCTCCCTTGGGGGGACACGAGAAGAAGGTCTCGAGGTCTGCCTAACCTCACCACCTCGGAAGAAGATATTTGGTGGACTGGGAGGGGAGATCTAGAGCTTGATCCCTTAACAGGAGCGATCGACCTTTCAGCACGATTGCTCGACCTTTCAGCACAAGTGCTCGACCTTTCGACGCTCCTCTTTTTGTTCTGCTGCTCCCTCCAAACCCGATCCATTCAAGAGTCACCACTCCGATGATTTCCGTTCATCATATCTGCAAACAACGGGTATAATTATTGTGAGTAGCTGTAATGAAGACACAGAGTCGATATGCATTACCCGAGATCCACAAAAGGGTCTTCAGTTGATGACCATCTAACAGAAAGCGAGTCGACATCTCTCTCCTCGGTCGACCCAGAAGGAACTTCGCCGCCTCAACCTCGCCCAGCGACAATCTAGCCATGACATCTTCCGATAATAACCGGGACTCCTCAGCGAGCTCATGATTCGGAGAACTCCAATTATTGAGCATTAGTCCTAGGTCGGGAAGAACGACAAACACAAAAGTATCCTTCCATCTGGGATCGGAATGCGGGAGGTCGTGTATAAGTCTTACTGCATGGCGAGCGACGATATGGTACCACACCTGGAGAGGGTCGAGTATTATCCAGAAGAAGTACTTGAATAGCCCAAGAGATGGACAAACCCCATAGAGCTCGCAAAGCACTATGAAGCCCACTAAGGTAGGAAAAGCTTGAGGAGCAAGTTGACAAATGCAAAGCTCCAAAGCGCATAGAACTTCAAAGATGAAGGAATGAATAGGAAATCGAAGTCCTATGCGAAATGATTTGAGATACACTCCAATCTCATTCTTCCGAGGAAAGCAAACCCTCTCATTCAAATGGGGTATCCTAACCCTAAAAGGATGGCAGAGACAATCTAACCAGACTTCCGCAGTCAGATCAAGAGAAAACCCAGGGGCCATCTCTAAGATAACTTTGGGAACCTTCAAGTTCGGATCCCTCCGACGGATGGGAAGGGCTGGTTCGATCCGAACTCCTTTCCACTTCCCAGGAACTTCTTCGTAATGGGGGGGTCGAAGGCGCGCTATGAGCTCCTCATAGGATGGCTCCTTCATCCTAACCGGTGCAAACATACCATACGGATCTAAAAGAGAGTCAAGGTTAGATAGGAGAGAGTGCCTTAGGAAGAACAAGCAATCTCTGGGGAGACGACGCTGGAAGCAAGCTTTTGAAACAAGGAAGTAGGTGAAACAGAAAGATCTTTTCTTCTTTCTCGCTTTTGTTTTATATGAAGGAATTCAACCGACTGACGGTCGATGGATGACACGTGTTCGAAACAGCCACAAGAAGCGGTGGAGATCAATTCAAAGATGAAGAGGTTTTGGCGGCACAAATCAAATAAAATGTTTTGAAAACCATGCACATTTAAGGAGATTACACATCATTCAGTCTCAGTCAGTACAGTTTCTGAGGCACGAATGATGGGGGCCATTGTTAGTGCACGGGTACGGTTCCGGGTGAAATATTCGCATACCCGACCCGAATGATGTCCACAACTCGATAATCGTCTTTAGAGTGAGGTATTGCCGAGTCAAGCGAACGGGCCACTCGACCATTAGGTCCCAGCTGATATTCAGGGGGAGGTTAATGGGGCCGAGTACATGGGCATTTGTTATCTCGAATCCCGGAGGAGATCATGCCCATATCAATAGGGGACAGTTACATACAATCAAGGGAGAACGACATATAAATAGAGAAAAGAACAAAGGTAATGGGTTTCCAATTCCAAGGTACGAGATCTAAGACATATAACTCTACTTTCTCAGCTGATACTTCTTACATTATAGAGCTTGTGATGGCAAATCTGAGACGAACCTCCGTGGGTCGATCTCAGCTGCTCCAAGCTCCCTCTCTTTCTTAAGTTCCAAATCTAACTTAAGCATCGGAGGGTATTTGGGTCGGGACCTAGATTCGAACCCCCTGACGTATCTCTGTGGTGCAGATCGACGGATCGCCATCTCCCACGAAGGTCGTTTCCGAGCTTCCCTACCTCGAACGATCGACGCATCAGCTGTCCAAGAGTCTATCGAGAACCACACCATCGTCTACATCCATCACTCGCCCCAAGGTCTCCTAACCTAGGGTCCCACTTCACCTGCTGATGAGGCTCCGACTCGGCACGAAGAGCACACATCAGCTTGACAACTGTCTTGGTCATTTTTGGCCTTAACAGGGTGTGAACACATGCTTCAGGGTGTTCAACTTTTATTCCTGTAACGGCTAGTATTTTTGATTTATACCTTAGTCGTTTACCTTTCTTGTCGTACACTTTTGGTACCCATTATTTTATATGAGTATCCGTATTTCTTTTTGGCTAGCGTGTTTATTTTTACGTATTCGTGTTAACTACATATCCCTTTACGCGTTTGCCACTAATTATAATATTTTTCATTTCAAAAGTTTAATTTTCAATTCAAATATATTTCCTATTTTCGAGAGGAGACTTTTGCTCATTCTCATTAAACACCAAATCCCCCTCTAATTGCTATTTAACTCCTTTGTCTCTTTCCATACCAATCTAAGTTTGAAATATTTCCTTCTAATCTCTAAAACCCTAGCCTAAACCCTTTCAGCCGTTACTTAGATATTTTTACCGGTTTTGTTTCATGCGCACGTATCTCCCAGTTTTGGTGCACACTGCCATTTGTTTTAAAACTTTTGATAAACAATGAATAAAGCTAAAACATAGGTCTTTACCCTAGGCTCTGTGCATAATAGAACTATAGAAATTTTTTTTAAAAAAATACTAAACCTAAAACTCATTTTCCCCTGGGTCACGTGTGAAGCCTGGGAGCCCTTCTTTTCTTAAAACCTAAGCCTAGCAAACAACTCTATATATTAATCTACCCTCTCTCCCACCTACCCTATGCAACTACACCCTAGGGTTTCTCCAAACGCAGAACACAGTCGACCCTTACACCCAGTTCCCACGCACGCGAGCTTCCACCCTTCTTCGGCCATTAACAACACCCGTCGGCCATACTCTGGCCTCTCCTCTCGACCTGAAGTCCTCCTCCTCCCCTGTCCGGCGGGCACCACCCTACAACAGGGCCGCACCACTCTCCGGCCAAGCTCAGCCCGCAGCCGCCCAGTCTGACCACCTTCTTCCCTTGCACCAAACTGTGCGCACCCCCTCTCCCTCCGGCCAAACTTCCCGATGCGCCACCTCCTAGAGATAGCCCGCCAACCTTCCTCACGGCCAAGCCCAGACCGCTGGCCTTCACCCCCCACCTGCCGTTCTTCCTTTCTCCTCTACGACCTGCACCTCAAACCCAATAACCACCACACTCTAGGCCGTAAAACACCCCCTGTCCGACCACCTTACTCCGGTGATCCCCCTCCTTGTACACGACAGCCCTCGCAGGCCGCGCTTCCTTCTCGCTGCCCCCTACTGTGCTCCTTGCTGCCGCCCAAGCCGCTGCCCCCCGCTCCTTGCTACCGATGCCCTTATTTACTACCGAGGCTACTAGCTCGCTGCCGCCCATTTCACTGCAGATCAGCCGCGATCCTCTACATTTGTCGAGCCCCGCTTTCAGATCTGGTGCCATCACCTCTTCGCTGCGCTACCCGCAGTCGAGGAGACCCTGACGAGCCTCCATACTGCGCTACCCGCAGTCGAGGAACCGAAGCCGTGACGCGAACCGCTACTGCTTCCAGATCCGACGTCAGACCAATGCGTATTCGTCGTAATAGGTTGGTGACCCTACTCGTAGCAACCCACATGTTACGCCATTGAAACTTAATTAAAATCGGGAACTAATCATTAAATTTACTTTCACGCTCCTTTAAACTGTTGTGACAACTTAGGCCGACGATTGGACTATATTGACTGTGCACATAGGATAGAATTGTCGTAGAGAACCATATAATAGGTCTGATTATTTGAACACATGATTTGGGAATGCTAGGATAGCCACGCTTAACCTAGAGACATACCATAATAGGACTTCTAAAAATGCGACCTGACACCGTCCCGTTTGACTTGTTACAGCGGACCGTAACCGACACGCTAACTGTGACGAGACGCTTCCTACAGACGCACTCCTCGCCACTTCAGGCTAGTGTTTTCGCTTGCGTAGTTACGGCCACGTTTAGTCCACTACCTTCTTTAAATTGTAAAAGTACGAACAAGAGAACTAGACATGAAATGGTAGCGTCTAGGACGCACTCATGACAGCCTAGACTTGACGACGAAGTCTTGGCACAACCACTATACATGCCATGCATTATTCCTGTCATGCCATGTAACGTCATTCATGAATTGTTTTGCATAACCTGCAGGTAATATGGCACTCTCCAAGATAAAGAGGGTGATCTCTTGTACGGATACACAACCTACGGGTAATATGGCACTCTCCAAGATAGAGAGAGTGATCCCTTGTACGGATAACATGCGGGTAATATGGCACTCTCCAAGATGGAGAAAGTGATCCCTTGTACAGACTTGTCTTGTTCACTTGGGTTGGGTAGGGTTGAGCGGTCGCACGGTTTAGAGGGTTTGGTCGCCTTCTAACCGTAAGGCGTGAACCCTTCGTGATACACACGGTCTTGTCTTGTCTTGTCTTCTCTTGTCTTGTAGCCGGTAGCACACGCTACGACTATTGCCATGCCACGTTTACTTTTCTTGCATGGTCTTTACTTTTGCCATGCTATATAACTGACATGCTTTTGCATCATATAAACTGCCATGTAAACAAAATTTAAATATCTGTCTTTAAATTTCCTTTACACCTTGCAGTAGAGTCTTTCTCACCTTTCACTTGTAGACCCTGTCTGACGTACAACTCCTTTTCTCTTGGGTATTTATACGTCAGGTACCGAAATAGAGTACATAAACGAGGAGTCAGTACATGCAGACTTGGACCAGGAGAACACTGCTTAGGAGTACGATACAGACGAGGACCAGTCTTAGAGTCCCCTTTCACTTGCTGACGTGGAGTTTCCCGCTTTCTAGTTAGGGTGTGTAGCACCATTTTACTTTCTTGTCTAGATTGGGTGCGTAGCACCAATAGTTTCCCTTTCTGTTGTAGCCATGTTGAAGCTTTCTTTATTAGACTTTCTTCTGTACTGCTGGATTATATCTTTATGAATGAATGTTGTTTCTGTTAAGTACTGTTATTATTCTAAACTATAATGCAAGAACCTGTATATCGATTGGTGTATCCTACAGATGCTTATTGGGTCCGAGCTTCACAGCTTCGGCCCATGCGGACCTTCGTCTCGTTCCCGCTCACATACTATGGGAAGCAGGGCGTGACAGGTTTTTATGATGGCACATGCAGGTCATGCGAAAAGTTCAAAACGATAAAAGTACTCGCATTCATTTAATATCCAGTTTATCATATGCAAAGTCTAATTACTTCACTAGTTAGATTAGTAGCCTTGTTTGACCTTAGTTATTATCTCTTTATCTTAGGCACCATCTTAGTGTCATCTTATCCAGCATTAACTTTGTTCGACTCTAGTGCATCTATGTGCATCATAACCCAGAGATTTGTAACAGAGCACTCCATTCCCACCCATACACTCCCTAAGTGTTGGGATATCACTACAGGGAATGGAGTGGTGACGGTTAATTTGGGATGCCGATTGATTCCGGTGGTGATCAGTGGACACGAGCTTTATGCTGACTTCTTTGTCCATGATCTACCGAATTTCGACGCTGTCCTTCGCATCGATTGGCTGGGAGATTTCCATGCATCGATCGACTGCCGTAGTAAGAGGGTGGTGTTCAGGATACCAGGCCACCCGAGGTTCGAGTTTCACAGCAGAGAGCGATCGCTTGGGCCCATCAGATTTCAGGCCAAGCTGGAGGAGCCGATCATTGCCACCATCCAGATGGAGATCAGGAGACCATCAGTCGTCAGAGACTTCGACGACGTCTTTTCGAAGGATATTTTAGGGTTGACACCTGACACAGCTGTAGAGTTCAGCATAGACCTTATGCCACAACCTTATCATAATTACATCCCACTCTTTTAAATTCTCGCTCACTCCTAGTCGCACAACCAGCACCTAAACAAGGCTCTAGTGACCTCAACGGACCTATTGCAGCCTCCATGAGGCTCCAGTTGACATGGAAGAACCTCTGGCAGCCACAAGAAAGCGTAACCTATTTCGAAGGCGACGTATTGTTTGGCTCCTAAAAGCTTGAGGAGCTGAGGAAGCAGTTGGACGAACTGTTGCAGAAGGGATTCATACACCCTGGTCTGTCACCTTGGGTGCACCAGTCCTTTTGGTAAAAAAAGAAGGATGGATCCCGCAGGATGTGTGTGGATTACAGAGGGCTGAATGCAGTGACGTGAAGAACAAGTATCTGATGCCCCGCATTGATGACATATTTGATCAGCTCGGAGGTTCAAGAGTCTTCTCGAAACTGGATTTGAGGAGCGGATACCATCAGTTGAAAGTGAAGAAGGATGACATTCCGAAGACGAAATTCAGGACAAAGTACGAACAATATGAGTTCGTAGTCATGCCTTTTGGTGTGACCAACGCTCCCACAGTGTTTATGAACTTGATGAATTTGATCTTCTATGACTTTCTAGATAAGTTCGTCGTCATTTTCAACGACGACATTCTTATTTACTCAAATTCTGAGGAGGAGTACAGCCGACATCTGAGGATAGTGTTAAAGACACTGAGGCGTCATCAAATTTATGCCAAGTATAGTAAGTGCGAGTTCTGGTTGGACAGAGTCACATTCCTAGGACATGTGGTGTCTGGAGATGGCATATCGGTAGATCTGGAGAAGGTCAGAGCAGTCGGCGAGTGGCCTACTTCGCAGTCAGCATCAGATATCAGGAGCTTTCTTGGATTAGCTGACTACTATCGTCGGTTCATCAAGGATTTCTCGAGAATTGCGGAGCCAATGACGAAGCTGACGAGGAATGATATGGAGCTCGTTTGGTCAGAAGATTGTGAGGAGGCTTTTAGTATTTTGAAGGCGAGATTGACCACAGCATCGGTTTTGGCTGTACCGGATCGGAGCAGAGGTTTTGAGATTTTCTGTGATGCATCAAGCAAGGGTCTCAGATGCGTTCTACACCAGAATGGTCATATGGTCACGTATGCTTCTCAACAGTTGAAGAATCATGAGAAGAACTACCCAACGCAAGATCTGAAGTTAACAGCCGTGATTTTTGCGTTGAAAATCTGGAGACACTTCCTGCTGAGTGAGAGCGTGAAAATTTTCACTGATCATAAAAGCTTGAAGTATATATTTACTCAGAAGGAGCTCAACATACGTCAGAAACGATGGTTGGAGCTGATGGTAGACTATGAGATAGATCTGCAGTATCACCCGGGGAAGGTGAATGTGGTGCTTGATGCTTTGAGCAGACTCCCCGCAGTGATGATGCACACTGCCCACTGGAGTTTACAGCAGGAGATGCGAGGGATGAACATTGAAGTTGTCCTACCTGGAGTGATCGTTTCGTTGATGAACATGCAGATTCAGTCAACGATTGTGGATCGTATTAAGGCAGTGCAGGCGGGAGATCTGAAGCTGCAGAGGATCAGAAGACAAGTAGAAGCTGGACTTCGGACGGAGTTTATCATTCATGTGGATGGATCCCTGAGATACGGTAGTAGACTCTGCATACCTACAGGAGACATTAGAGATGAGCTGTTGAATGAGGCACATAGCTCGCCTTATTCCATACACTCTGGAGGCACGAAAATGTACAAAGACCTCCGTCTGAACTATTGGTGGATTGGCATGAAGAGGAGTGTGGCACGGAGCGTTGCCAAGTGTCTTGTATGCCAGCAAGTGAAGACGGAGCACCATTGGATCACAGGACTGCTACAACCGCTTCCTATTCCGGAGTGGAAGTGGCAGCACATCACGATAGATTTCGTGACTGGTTTACCTCGGAGTCCTAAGCAGAATGACGCAGTCTGGGTGATCGTTGATCGATAGACCAAGTCTGCGTATTTCATTCCATTCCGAGTAGAACATTCCACGAAAATCTTAGCGAGGAAGTATTTAGAGGTAAAGATATTTTACTTCACTATTTATAGTTCCTCCTTGAGGTTAGTTTGTGATGTAGGCCATGTACGTGCAGGAGATTATGAGTTTGCATGGAGTTCCGGTGAGCATCGTATCCGACAGAGACTCGAGATTCACGTCTCAGTTCTGGAAGAGTCTACAGGAGAATCTTGGTACGAGTCTGAGTTTCAGCAAGGCGTACCACCCGCAGACCGATGGCCAGTCGGAAAGGACGATTGAGATTCTTGAGGATATGCTGAGAGCTTGTACGCTCGATCTGAAGGGTTCGTGGGAGGACCATCTTCATTTAGTGGAATTCTCTTACAACAATAGATATCAGGCGAGCATTGGTATGGCGCCATTTGCTGCTCTATATGGAAGGAATGTCGATCGCCACTGAACTAGGACGACATCGGAGCCAGAGAGCTGTTGGGTCCGAAGATGATTGTAGAGGCTGTGGATGTCGTGAGAGACATCAGGGATAATCTCCAAATTGCTTAAGATTGCTACAAGCATTGGGCGGATGTCAAGAGACGACCTTTAGAGTTTCGGCCAGGAGATCATGTCTTCCTGAAGATTTCTCCGAACCGTGGAGTCATTCATTTCGGGAAGAAGGGAAAGCTGTGTCCGAGGTATATTGGACCGTTTGATGTGTTGGAGCATGTGGGAGCGTGGCATAGCGCTTGCTCTACCACCAGCCTTGGAGAGAGTTCACGACGTTTTTCACGTATCTCAGCTACGTCGATACGTCAGTGACCCATCACACGCTGTGGATTTTTCAGAGATCACGGTCCGACCGGACCTGACTTATGAGCAGCAGCCAGTGCAGATTTTCGACCGTCGACAGAAGCAGTTGAGAAACAATGTAGTCGACCTTGTGAGAGTGATGTGGCATCACGGATCGCCAGGAGAGTCCACCTGGGAGAGAGAAGATGAGATGAGAGAGCACTACCCTCATTTGTTTCCTGATCAATAGGTGTTAGAAATTCCGAGGGCGGAATTTTCTTAAGGTGTGTAGGATGTAACGGCCAGTATTTTTGATTTATACATTAGTCGTTTACCTTTCTTGTCGTACACTTTTGGTACCCATTATTTTATATGAGTATCCGTATTTCTTTTTGGCTAGCGTATTTATTTTTATGTATTCGTGTTAACTACGTATCCCTTTACGCGCTTGCCACTAGTAAATTATTTTAACTATAATATTTTTCATTTCAAAAGTTTAATTTTCAATTCAAAAATATTTCCTATTTTACGTAGGAGACTTTTGCTCATTCTCATTAAACACCAAATCCCCCTCTAATTGCTATTTAACTCCTTTGTCTCTTTCCATATCCATCTAATTTTGAAATATTTCCTTCTAATCTCTAAAACCCTAGCCTAAACCCTTTTAGCCGTCACTTAGCTATTTTTCCCCGTTTTGTTTCATGCGCACATATCTCCCAGTTTTGGTGCACACTGCCATTTGTTTTAAAACTTTTGATAAACAATGAATAAATCTAAAACATTGGTCTTTACCCTAGGCTCATGTGAATAACAGAACTATAGAAATTTTTTAAAAAAAATATACTAAACCTAAAACTCATTTTCCCCTGGGTCACGTGTGAAGCCTGGGAGTCCTTCTTTTCTTAAAACCAAAGCCTAGCAAACAACTCTATATATTACTCTACCCTCTCTCCCACCTACCCTATGCAACTACACCCTAGGGTTTCTCCAAACGCAGAACACAGCCGCCCCTTACACCCAGTTCCCACGCACGCGAGCTTCCACCCTTCTCCAGCCATTAACAACACCCGCTGGCCGTACTCCGGCCTCTCCTCTCGACCTGCAGTCCTCCCCTCCCCTGGCCAGCAGGCACCACCCTACAATAGGCCGGCACCACTCTCTGGCCAAGCTCGGCCTAAGCCACCCAGTCCGACCACCTTTTCCCTTGCATCAAACTGCGTGCACCCCTCTCCCTCTGGCCAAACTTCCCTATGCACCGCCTCCTAGAGACAGCCCGACGACCTTCCTCACGGCCAAGCCTAGACCGCCGGCCTTCACCCCCCACCTGTCGTTCTTCCTTTCTCCTCCACGACCTGTACTTCAAACCCAACAACCCCCACACTCCAGGCCGCAAAACACCCCCTGTCCGACCACCCTACTCCGGCGATCTCCCACCTTCCTGCATGACAACCCTCGCAGGCCGCGATTCCTTCTCGATGCCCCCTACTGCGCTTCTTGATGCCACCCAAGTCGCTACCGCCGCTCCTTTCTACCGCTACCCTTGTTTACTGCCGAGGCCGCTAGCTCGCTACCGCAAGCTTCCCTTGCTGCCGCCCCTTTCACCACAGATCAGCCGCGATCATCTACACTTGTCGAGCCCCGGTTTCAGATCCGGCACCATCACCGCTTCGCTGCGTTACCAGCAGCTGAGGCGACCCAGACGACCCTCCTTAATGCGCTACCCGCAGTCGAGGAACCGAAACTGTGACGCGAACCATTGCTGCTACCAGATCCAACATCAGACCCGTGCGTGTTTGTCGTAATAGGTTGGCGACCCTACTCGTAGCAACCCACACGTTACGCCATTGAAACTTAATTAAAATAAGCAACTAATCATTAAATTTACTTTCACGCTCCTTTAAACTGTTGTGACAACTTAGGCCGATGATTGGACTATATTGACTGTGCACATAGGATATAATCGTCATAGAGAACCGTAGAATAGGTCTGATCGTGTGAACACGTGATTTGGGACTGCTAGGATAGCCACGCTTAACCTAGAGTCATACCATAATAGGACTTCTAAAAACGCGACCTGACATCGTCCCGTTTGACCTGTTAGAGCAGACCGTAACCAACACGCTAACCATGATGAGACGCTCCCTACAGACGCACTCCTCGCCACTTCAGGCAAGTGTTTTCGCTTGCGTAGTTACGACCACGTTTAGGCCATTACCTCCTTTAAATTATAAAAGTACGAACAAGAGAACTAGACGTGAAATGATAGCTTCTAGGACGCACTCATGACAGCCTAGACTTGACGATGAAGTCTTGGCATAACCAATAACTGCCATGCATTATTGCTACCATGCCATGTAACGTCATTCATGAATTGTTTTGCATAACCTGCGGGTAATAGGACACTCTCCAAGATAGAGAGCGTGATCCCTTGTACGAATACACGACCTGTGGGTAATAGGACACTCTCCAAGATTGAGAGTGTGATCCCTTGTACGGATAACGTGCGGGTAAAAGGGCACTCTCCAAGATGGAGAGAGTGATCCCTTGTACTAACTTATCTTGTGCACTTGGGTTGGGGTAGGGTTGAGCGGTCGCACGGTTTAGAGGGTTTGGCTGCCCTCTAACCGTGAGGCGTGAACCCTTCGTGACACACACAGTCTTGTCTTGTCTTGTCTTATTTTGTAGCCGGTAGCACACGCTACGACTATTGCCATGCCACGTTTACTTTTCTTGCACGGTCTTTACTTTTGCCATGCTATATAATTGCCATGCTGTTGCATCATATAAACTGCCATGTAAAAAAAATTTAAATATTTGTCTTTAAATTCCTTTACACCTTGCAGTAGAGTCTTTCTCACCTTTCATGTATAGACTCTGCCTGATGTACAAATCCTTTTCTCTTGGGTGTTTGTACGTCAGGTACCGAGGCAGAGTACGTAGACGAGGAGTCAGTACCTGCAGATTTGGACCAGGAGGACACTGCTCAAGAGTACGATACAGACACGGACTAGTCTTAGAGTCCCCTTTCAGTTCTTGACGTGGAGTTTCCCGCTTTCTAGTTAGGATGCGTATCACCATTTTACTTTCGTGTCTAGGTTGGGTGCGTAGCACCAGTAGTTTTCCTTTCTGTTGTAGCCATGATGAGGCTTTCTTTATTAGAATTTCTTCTGTAATGTTGGATTATATCTTTATGAATGAATGTTGTTTCTTTTGAGTACACTTATTATTCTGAACTATAATGCAAGAACCTATATATCGATTGGTGTACCCTAAAGACGCTTATTGGGTCCGAGCTTCACAGCTCCGGCGCATGTGGACCTTCGTCTCGTTTCCGCTCCAATATTATGGGAAGCGGGGCGTGACAATTCTAGTTACAAATTATTATTTGTATCCTAGTATTATCCTATGTACCCGAAATTCTGATAATTTGTCCCGATAGCTTTTAGAAAAAGCTGGACTACGATTGGATAATATGCCTAGTTATGACCATTTAGAAGATACATTGATAAGTAATGTAAGGTACTTTATCGGCCCTTCAGAGAGTGGAAAAATTCATAAATATCCCTTAAATACTCTCAAGGAAAAAGTCTTATTATTCTTTTAATGGAGATTGGTTTTCACTCCATAAAATGGAGATTAACACTTCTGAAGAATTTTCGCGTTCTTTAGATTATTTTCATGGGATCGAGATATGATGGAGTGTATCATCACCAATCCTCGGTGTCTAAACCACTCGTATCAAAGTATAAACTCATACGAGTTCGAGCACATTTATGTGCTCCGTTAATTTTGCTCCATTCTTCGAATTTCGTATTGTATAGACCTTTTGAAGGTACATTCAAATGCTCAAGTATGATTTTCAAGCCATTAATCTTCTTGAGTCATTATATATGAATATTCGGTATTTATTTATTTTGTTGGTTTCACTATGTGTTTCATATCGACGAATATCCTTGAAACTTTTCTTTTTCCATATTTTCTGAGAGTAATTGGCATCCTCATATTTTGTTTGGGAGTTTACATACTTGCAATGCTTGATCCTCAAGTCAGACACCCTAAATAGTACTTCGGGATTATCACTAGGGTGAGATGCTTTTGATAACATGCGTCATGAGTGATTATGTGGATGGTTTAATTATCCACAATTTGTCTGACAAGTTCAATAAGTCAAACTTGTTGCAAGTATAATCATTGTAAAAAATACTTCAATGCAAACCATAACCATTTTATATCAAAATATGTCATGTAAGGAAAACTTTTCATATGATTTATTTCAGTGTATGGAAGTATATGTATTTAATTGCAATATACTACATGTACTAAAAGTACTCCTGATAATTATATTTTTGGCAACTAGTCAAGCAAATTCTTGGTTTCAAAATTTTTATGTGCTCGAAGAATAGCTAAGTATACAATGGCTAGATTTATTTCAGCTTTCGTCTTTAGACTGGATTTATATAAAGCTCGTAATTGTTTTAGCATATTATACATTAATGACTTATATAGGTCTTGTCAGGCCTTACTGGACTTGGTTAGACATTGCTATTTCTTGTCTAGCTATACTTTATTTTTCCTTCCCCTTTTGTGGTTCTTTGTAATTTTTGTGCTCCATATGTTTCTATTTTTCCATTTTTATAAATTTTTCGGAAAGAAGAAACATTAGCCTTATTTAGGAGACAGATACAAAAGTGTGAGCTCTCCCTGTTTCTATCTTCCAATATTTCTGAAAAAAAAACGTATATAGAATAAAAAGATGAAGCTCTTGAAATATTTAGATCAATATGAATTAAGGCAATAAAATGCTTAAAAGATTTGAAGTAACTATGAACAAAACAATTTACCTTGAAAACTATGGGGGCTTGCAAAGAGCTTAAAATTAATTTAGAAAGATTTAAAAATGTGCAATAAATGATGGTAAATACCTCAGCCAACTCTATCTAAATAGGGAAGAAAACTATTTCCAAAAACACTACTCCAACGACTAAATTGACAGCTTTACAGAGTTGTGTCGACTTTGTCTATTAGGGCCATAGTAGTTGACTCATATAGTCCAGGGAGACTCTTGACTGGATAGTCGACTCCTCGGACATTAGCCGACTCTAAAAATAGGGTAGAGAGCACCCATTTCTGGTAGTTAACTCCTTCACTTCTAGGGGTCGGCTCCTATGCAAATACATTAATTTGTATCACTAAGACGTGCCATACTCTATCTAAAATACTTTAAAATAAATTTTATAAGTTCAAAGTATTGTTCTAAGTGATCTTATCTATGTGGAGCTTCAATCTCATGGCAATATAAATACTCTAAAGACTTGGACTAATATTACATTAATATTACCATCTCTTTGGCTTTTTGATGTAGCCTTGAGTCCTTCATCTCCATGACTTAGACTCGTTTACTTCATTTGTCTTGACTGAGCTTTCTTCACACCATATCTTGATCGCTTGCTCTTACTTTGGTCATCTTTAAGTCCTTTGAACACTGTTCATAAATTTGGTAAATTCTCCTTTTGCATGGCTTTGAACTCAATAACTGATGTAATCTTTTATTCATATACACTCAGTAATAATCATTAGCGCGCTTCATTTATTTAATCATCATCAAAATCATAATTTGGGTGTCTCAATATCCAACATAATGTACCACCTTTCAGTGTCATTGAGCTTTTAAATCATGTAAGTAATTGGGTGTCCATCCTGCATCAATACCCATCTAATAGCAAAGTCACTCATGTCGCTATGAACTTGATAAGGCTTGACAAAGTCTAGGATGACCATCTCCTTGGTCAATGGTCTCTTCAATCCTTTAAATGCATCTTTGCACTTCAGGCTCCAGTTCCATGACCGATTTTTCTTCAGTAAGTCCATCGATGGAGCTACAAAATGAGTATCCTCAGATAAGACTCCGGTAGCAGTTTGACAATCTAAGGAATGATCCTAGCTTTGTCACCCTTGTGGGAGGTTCACACTCTTGAATGGCCCGAACCTGGGTCAAACGGTTAATTTATTTGAAAAACGTGATTTACGGGATATTGATGTTTCTGGCCATTGAGAGAGCTGTTTATGGACTTGTTTTGAATGATTTTAAACATATATATACTAATTTAAAGATATGAATTTCTATTAATTTTCTATTAATTTTGAAAAGATTTCTCAAGCCCTCTAGATCTAAAAGGCTCTCATTTTTGGCCATTGCTTTCTTAAGTTTTTTGTGCTTATTTCTCTAATCTTTTTGGTTATTTTCTTGGCCTAAAAAACTTGGTTTAATCTTTGCTCTCAAAGTTTATTTTAAGAGAGTTCAAATTCAAGTTTTTTTGATCCATTGTACTTCACTAATATATTTTGATATCAAAAAATTTTGATTTTTCTTATAGCCACAGAAAAACATGAAGCTACAATCTTTGGCTATATGATCAAGGGTGTATCAAGCTATTGTCGGCAAAAGTTTGTAAGCCTCATGAAATGCGTTTGGTAAGTTGATTGGAAAGATCAGTGTTGTGTTGTATTGATTCCATAGTGAGAGGGAAGTGGATGTGGGATATCCTAGTTAGCGGTGTAATTAGATGTGTAGGAAATTCATAGCGAGTGACGCTAGGTGATTGTATTGCAGGTTGCAATAGTGGATTACATTCCGAGAGAGGTCGGTGACTGGAAGTATCCAGGGTGGGGAACCAGGATAAATTCTCATGTCTGCGCTATGATTATTTCTAATTGCTCATCCTACATAACTTGCTTGTGATTTATATTTTCGTTGTGCACATCTTATCATATTGTAAGCAATTGTATTTGTGTTGATTAAGGAGAAATTATTTGATGACCTCTACTATAACCTCCCAATAGATATTTGACACGTGGCATAGAGAAAATTAATTTTGGATTTTTCTTTTTACCTAACCAAAACCAAAACATGGGTTAGGGGCTCGAATGTAACTTCACAAAATTAATTAAATATCAAATAATCTCTAGTTTCGGATTTCATAAAAAAATCATCGCCAGCGAAATCGTTCTTCTTTTTTTCTCCCAATCCACGACGAACTCTGACCTCCTCAGCTCGGCCTCTCCCTCCGACGACGAACCACCGCCTCTCTTCTCCGCTCGCTTCTCTCCTCCGGCGTCGATTTATGAATTATGGGCGGTGAAATGCCATTGGGAAATGCCATAAGAAATTAAGAAATTGTGATTTTAAAAACTAAATGCCCACGGAATATATTTGGGCATTAATTATACACCCAAGAAAATTTTATGGACGTAAATTTTTTAAGATAAAAAAGAAACTCATCGGCCATGAAATTTCCATCGTCGATTGATTGATTAATGCTCAAAGAATATTCTATCCACGAGCAATGTTTTTTGCCATAGATATTATTATGGGGGCAATTTTTCAATTTTTAAAATACGATTGGACCCGAAATTTCCATGTTGGATTTTTCGTGGATGACTAATGCCCATAAGAGAAGCCGAGCAGAGGAGAGAGGCGGAATTTTGTCGCCGGAGGGGAGAGGCCGAGCGGAGGAGGTCGGAGTTCGGCGTGGGTTGAGAGAAAAAAAGAAGAACGATTTCGCTGGCGATGATTTTGTGAGAAATCCGTAACAAGAGATTATTTGAGATTTAATTAATTTTGTGAAGTTACATCCGAGCCACTAACCCATGCTTGGTTAAGTAAAAAAATCCAAAATTAATTTTCTCTAAACCACATGTCAAATACTTATTGGGAGGTTATAGTAGAGGTCATAGTAGATGTCATCAAATAATTTCTCTTGATTAAGTACCAAAAGAGGTTACTCTTCTTGGAGACTTAGGTAACTTATTAGAAGGGTGTTTATATTGCGAAAATTTTTATTTTTATATACAACACCATTCAACCCCTTTCTAGTGTTTCTGCCATCCACATGATCTGAAACCTTGTATCGGAGCATTAGGCCAAGTGGATGGCATTAACTTCATACCCATCTGAGAGACTCAATACCCAACTATAACCACTATTTGACGGTATCAACTATGCAAACTGGAAGATCCGAATGATGATACACCTACAGTCCGTGGATATAGATGATGATACACCTACAGTCCGTGGATATAGACATATGGACTATCACGAAGAACAAGTACACTCCTCCTGAAATGAAAATGGAGAAATGGTCAGCCGATGAAAAGGAAAGAGGTGATCTTAACGCAAAAGCTATAAATGCTTGAAATGCTATAAATGCTTAAATGCTTAAATGCTTTATTTTGTGCATTAACAGGATTTGAGTTCAACTGAGTATCCCACCGTATAACGTCACATCAAATCTGGCATACGCTTGAGGTAAGCCATGAAGGACGGAAAAGGCAAACGAATCTAGAATTAATAAGTTAAACGCAAAATTTAATAGTTTCAAAATGGAAGAATAGTATTAGCGATGTAAATAATTTTACTAATATTACTAACGAGCTTGCAGGGTTAGGAAAGATAAATTCTGAATATGAACCGGTAATGAAGGTCGTGAGATCTCTTAAACCAGAATGGAAGGGAAAGATAACGGCGATCCGAGAAGCACATGACATGAAGAAAATCACCCATGGAGAACTAATGGAAAATCTCATGGCATATGAGATAGAGCTTGAGGAAGACAAGAAAGTGGAGAACAAGCCCAAAAAGAAAAATCTGGGTTCAAAGCGAATGAGAGGAGTTCCAAATCCGAATACTCCGATCGAGACGAGAAGGAAGTTGCCATCATATTGAGGAACCTCAAGAGATTCCTCCGAAGTAAGTATGCTGGTCTAATATTCGTCTGTTTGTCATCCTAACAGCCCTGCCCTTTTTTGCCATGCTCTGTTTGTTCCCTCCAAATCAACTAACACTCCCTCCAAAACCCATACGAAGAAACTGTGTGTGTGTGCGTGCGTGTAGGGGGGTGGGGGGGTAAGAATACATCATTTAAATAGATGTCACCACATCCCATATTTAGTTGTCCAAGATACAACTTTCTTAACCCAAAGAAACACAAGAAAATAATGTAGGACCCACAAAAAAATTCTCAAATCCACTTTCCACACAACGTTCTACCCCAAAAGAACACAAAACCAACCTTTTCTCAAATCAATATTCCACACCCCCATCGACTTTCAAAAAACCAACTTTCAACATACGGAACAGACACTAAGGGCATGTTTCTTTTGTGAGAAAGTCACGTGGAAAGTGATTTGGGGTAACTATTCACGCGTCAATTCAGCACTATTCACTCACTTTCCGCTCTCGCTTTCCTCTGGCCTATTTCTTTCGGTGACCCCTCGGCGATTTCTTCGTCCCTCCTCTTCTCCGACGTGGCCGCCTTGCTTTCTCGGTCTGAAATCCCCGGAAAATGCGGCGATTTCGATGATTCTCTTCGTTGCCGGTCCCACACGGTCAGAAACTCAATCTCCTCACCTTCCTTCGCGCGGTTTTCAGTTGGGGGAGAAAAAAACCCTAGCTATCTGAACGCCTTTTCCAGCGGCGTTGCATGCGGCCATTGCTGATCTCAAGCTTCCTGGCTTTGATTTCCTGAAAGGCTCTGAAGGAGGGGGTGTGCCTAGCTTGTTGGGTTCGTCGGTGAAGCTCAGAGCAAAACCCTACCTCGGTCGTCAGGATCTCTCTCTAATTTTGGGAATTTATCTCAGAGGTATAATCTTCTGCCCTCTATAAATTTTATTGTTGCTGTGCTGAATCTAGGGTTTAAATGGCCTATGAGGGTGATGTTGGTTTGCTGGGCATGGTGGCTTGCGGCAATTTCTTAGAATATTGATTGTGTTTGTTGTTGGATGTTGGTTTGTTGTTGGGATTTCTTAGAAAATTGCGGCAATTTCAGCTTGCAGATGGTTGTTGTTGGTTTGCTTGCGGCTATTTCATATAATCTTGGGACGCAATTTTCCGATTGCGGCTAGTGTGTACAATTTATTATATTTGTGACTGCAGAAAATTGTGCAATCTAAAATGTGCCAAATGATGGAAAAAAATTGATGATTGAAAGACGGGAATTTTGATTACAGACCTACACGTAGGAAGGCTTGCTACGATGGTTCGCTTTAAGCCCCATGATGACGTTTACAATGTTGGGCCATTTTAAAATTAGGGTTTGTATCAGTTTAAAAACAAATGTGATTGTGATGATATGTTATGTGATGTCCACGGAGACGTGTTTAAATTTTTGTGTGTTCATGGATCATCAATGCAATTTGGGATTTAATTACGCTATTACAGGGTCAGTTTATCAGATTATTGGATTTGATTCCATGAAGGTTTTTGGGATATTGATGTTGGTATTTTTGGCTCATTTTATAACATGGTTGGGACATTCATCCAAGCTTAGGGAAGCGGTTTTGGGATTTTATGTCCATGGTGACTTGTTTATGATTTTTTACTTCATGACAACTTGTTGAATTTGGGGTTTTTTATGCTATTATAGGGTCTGTGTAGCATATTATCGGACCTCGTCTTCGTTGTGGTTTTTGGGATTTAGATGTTGGTATTTTTGGCTCATTTTATAACATGGTCCTGCCATTCCTCCAAGCTTAGTGAAGCGGTTTTGGGAGTTTATGTCCATGGTGACCTGTTTATGATTTTTTACTTCATGTCAACTTGTTGAATTTGGGGGTTTTTTGATGCTATCATAGGGTCTGTGTCGCATATTATAGGACCTCGTCTCCGTGGTGGTTTTTGGGATTTTGATGTTGGTATTTTCGGCTCGTTTTATACTATGTTTGGTGCATGGTTACTGCTTTTTGTTTTTTTGTGAATGGCAACTTGTTGAATTTTTGGGGCTTGTCGCATTGTTTCATTTATGGGGTGAAAAGTATAGAGCAACGGCAAAGCAACCACGTGTTTCCCTATGAGTACACAGTAAATCTGAGGGCAAAACATTTTGCTATGCACAATTTTCTGTGAAATGTGTTCCTCATATGTAGCATGGTAGGTATATAATTAACAGTAAATATATGTGTTATTCAATTAAGGGTGACATGGATACACAAGGAGACCATTCGGGTTGTGAGTTATGTACCGCCGCCGCAGCTGCAATAACGTTTGTCGTACTAGCCTTACAATTGCACAATTCCGCTAGGCCCGACCCTATACCCAGAGAGCCCTCAGCTATGCGGGATCTGCATAGGAAATCACACATGCGGAGAATTTTGTGGGGGTCGGAAAGTAGTTGTTTGCACTACCTACGAATGCGCAGACATGCTTTCATGAATCTTGCAGCATTAATGCGCCAGCGTGATCTTCTCAAGGACACTATTCATGTATCCGTAGAGGAGCAGGTGGCCATGTTCCTTCATATGGTAGGGCACAAGTCAAAGAATAGAGTAATGCAAGTGGATTTCATAAGGGGAGGGGGGACAGTTAGCCGATATTTTAACAAAGTGATGGCGGGACTGTGTGCACTTAGGGATATGTTCGTGAAGCAAGCTCCGAATGAGGCGCCGCCGGAGATACTAAATAATCCAAATTGGTTCCCATATTTTAAGGTACGTGTGAGTATATGTATATGTGGCAGTATAATAAGGATCGCTTTTGGTGCTACACATTGTTCACATTTAATATGTTGTAGGACTGCATCGGGCTCATTGATGGGACGCACATAGACGCCACGCTACCAACAAGGCTCGTACCCCGGTTTAGAGGGCGAAAGGGGGTGACGCAGAATGTGCTTGCAGCTGTTACCCCAAACAAAAGATTCACATACGTACTGGCCGGGTGGGAAGGATCCGCAAATGATTTTACGGTCCTGAAAGATGCATTGTCTTTACCCCCCCCCCACTGGGGCTGCGAGTGTATGAAGGTAATATATTAAAATTAACATATAAATAAGTTTTACGTATCTCAGAAAGCGTCTGAACAGAAAACTGGTTGCCTTTGTATGCATGTAGGTAAATATTACCTTTGCGATGCTGGATATACGACAATGCCAGGATTCATAGCACCGTACAGAGGAGTTAGATACCATTTGAAGGACCATACTGATCGGGTTCCTCGAAATCGACGAGAGCTATTCAACCTGCGCCATTCTACATTAAGATCAAAGATCGAGTCCACTTTTGGTATCCTAAAGAACAAGTTTAAAATATTGACATCCAAACCTCACTACCCATTCAAGAGCCAGGTCGCTACCGTACTATCGTGCACTGTTTTGCATAATTACATCCAGATTGCAGATCCTCATGACCCCCAACTATATGAAGAAGAGGATGGGGTGGAGGAGGAAGTAGAGGGTATCGATGAGAGAGATGACGATGTTATTGATGTATCCCAACAGGGGACCGTTCGTGAACAAACCGAACAAAGGGATCAGTGGAAAATGCGCAGGGAGAAGATAGCTTGGGATATGTGGGTGGACTACTGTAACATAAACAATAACGGGAACACAGTAGAGCATGGCCTATGAGGGGGTCGTTCTATTTGCCTAGTCTGAACATTGTGTCAATGTTCATTTCTTATTGCATGACGTTCGGTGTGTTTATGATGACAATATTTTCATACTTTGGCTGATCATTTTAATCATTTAAATTTCTGTATTATCTCTGCAAATACGTTATCATGTCAATGATGTTTACTGACAACTTATGAGTTTTAATAACAATTAGATTGATGATGTAGGGATGGATGGATCTAAAACATCAGGGCATGGGGGCGAGCCCTCCCCGGATGGGAGTGATCCAATGCATCATTTATATGAAAATCTATATGGGACACAACATGGAGATGCCGAGAGGAGGGTGGAACCCCTTCTCAACCGTCCAATTCCTATGAGGGTTCCACTTAACCCCTACCAAATGCTTGGATACCAATCTGGTGGGCATGGACTGCCATATCAACCTTATGGAAATTACACATTGCCAATGCAAATGCCCTTGTCTCCTCCAATGCAAATGTCCATGTAT